>JBCFYV010011172.1:57618241-57632834 GCA_039000515.1 Timema cristinae | reverse complement strand
TGATGATAGTACTGTATATGAGAAAAATCCTGTATTGATCAGTTTTATAGCATTGGAACTTAATCCAAAACTCCTGATTTTAATTCACGTATCTAGTTGTAATTTTTAATCTTTATTTAATAGTATATCAATTATAATTAATTTATCTTTAATTTATTTACAAACACAATCATTATGAATGTTAACTACCGAGATCCTGTGTCCAGGTTTAGTTTTTCAACTAAATTAAATACATTTAATTATGCTCAATCTCCTACCTACGGGTATATCAGTAAAAACTTCTGATGGCATGTTGATAGCGCTTTTTGAAAATCGGAGGCGTCAGCGACCGCCTAAAATAAACCGTAATTTTCACTCCTGGCGGCGAGTCAAAGCCTTAATACTAGTGACTGGAAGTCATAAAGAGGGCATATATGACGTCTATTTTTTGATCGATCATGTTTCAGAACTATTAGTATGAAGGAATGTTGGTAGGCTAAACTAGGTTAGGTTAGGCTAGGTGTAGGTTAGGTTAGTCATTGAGCTGATATCTATATTATGCAGTGGGAAAAAATAAAAATTGATTTTGAAAGAAACTAGCATAAATACATCTGGTAAATAATAACATTTACCTTACTTAGAACAATAAGAAGAATTTGAATATAAAGTTGGCGCAAACTCACACTGTTATTTTTCCCATCGCGCGAACACACACGGGTGTTACTACCTACGGGCACAACCAACACGAAGCCCCTATTTCCATCTTTTATGTATAGGTATTAAATTAGTAATGACTAGTCTGTTAAAATAGGAGATGCGAGTTCGTTAAAGAAAAAGCCACATGGGTGTCTTGGATGATGACTGATACTAGTTTTCATCATATTGCACAACCCTACCTTAAGATGGGCTCTATTCTCACTCAGCACATTTATTTTGCAGCTCACATACAAATTTATATTTCCTTAAAAAGATGATATACATATACATATATATATATGTAAATATATACATATATATGTATATATATATGTATATATATATAAACATTTTTAATCGATTGAATTTCATCGTTTTCAAACAACGTAAATATGTTTTCCTTCGGCGATTACCTGTATGTACGAAAACTCTATAGGATGCAAAATTGAAATGAAATAAACCCTCTTATTTGTATTTGTTTGAATAATATCAGCATAGAAGCCATTGAAGTAAATTGTTAACATCCCAGCTGTTTATTTCCTGCTGAAGAATTTTTGTTTATCAAATAAAAAAAATGGTATAATTTTGTCAAGATAAAATTGTTTTTTCTAAAATTTTGTATGAGTTTGATCAAAATTATATATTATTTTCTTTTTCCTTAAATTTTGTCAATCAGATATAAAAAAATTTGATCATTTTAGAAATTTTGAATAATGATTTGGCAACCAAATAGCATTTTGTATAAATACAGCGATTCTATTTAAAAGTTTTTATTAAATCGTTATTGTATAATAAAAAGGTGGTATTACATTTTTTTTGAGCACGTATTGATCTTTTGTAGTGTGGGTAACATCAAAAAGGAAAGTGTCAAAAACCTAGTTTTACAATTACTCTTTCCCCCTTTCAGGTTATACGATATGTATTACGTCAGTCTGGTACGGATGTAAATGGAAAATTTTTAAAGAAAAAATATCCCAGAATTTTTTGGGGCGGGGGAAAACCCTATTTAGGAAAGCACCCTTAGTACAACCATTCCAAAAAATTTAAAAAAAAATACGGTAGAAATTTTTTTAGGATATGTAGTATGTTTTTTTATGGAAACATAAAGAATTGAAAGAAATTTTTAAATTTGGAGTGAAAAAGGATTGATTTTCATTTAAAAACCCTTAAATAAAAAGGGAAAAACCCGCTAATTTAATTTAAATTTCCCCCAAAGTGACTAGGTTTGAAACACGTTTTAAATAATTTAAAATAAAGTTTTGTGTTTACTTTTTGTGTCCGATATTTGACTGTAAGACAGGAAATATTATAAAACAAAACATTTTATCTAAGAGAGAAGGCGAAGGGAGGATTAAAAATTAACAAAAATTTTAAAAAAAATATTTTCAAAAAATTTTTTTCAGCAGAGATTTCAGGTCATTAAACCACCTGAGAAGGAAACTTTTTTTACAATTTTTTTTACTTATTAATTTAGGGCCCCAATGCTTAGGAATTCAGTCCCATAAAATTGTTGGGAAGGTAAAGACAAAGTTCAACTTTATTTTTAAATGTGTCCCATACCCCTCACCAGATTTTTACCCCTTTTTATTTTTTAGTATGAGTTTTACCTAAGCCATCAAATATTTTCCCAACCTAAAAATTAGGGCAACAGCTCTAAGTCTGGGGTTAAAAAAGGGAAGGAAACTTTTGTTGGTTTTTAGCTAAAGGATTAGTGGGGGCAAATTAATATTGTATCGTGCTAGCTAGCCGTTAACTTTTTTACTCAAAATACCTTTTAGATAATTATCACAACTAATCCAAGAAGTAATTTAAAATTTAATTATCCAAGGACTAATAAATTTTAAAAATTTGTATCAAAATATAAATTACGGTGAAGTAGTGTTGCTGAAAACGCCCCAAAATTGAAGAAAATCCCCCCCCCCCTCCCCCGCTTAATGTTCAACTCTGGAGGAAATTCAAAAAAACACGGATATCTTGAGCGTTAGCCGGACGAAAACCAAATAATGTTAAATCGCTTCTCAGTGTTGTCCAAAGCGGCAGTCTCCTAGCTATAATTGTCTATTTTCTAAATTTTTTGGAAATAACCACTCCCCCCTTCTTGTTGGGGTCCCTTTCCAAATACGTTTAGTTTATGTTTTATAAAAAACCCCCATGCCCCGCTTCATATTTTGTTTCTATTAAAGATTAAACGGAGGGCATTTCCCGAAGTTAAAACGAGGCCAGTGGAATAAACCCTGGTGTTCCCCTATGTTTGGGGGGGGTCGGTTTCTTCTCCTGCCACAGATGAAGTTTAAAAACTGTAAATATGAGAAAACCCAATCTTGTAATCTTTGATATGGTCTTCTTTTTTTAATTATAATTTTTTTGGTTTTCTTTTTTTTTCCCTAAAACAATTAGGTTTTAAGTTTTTTTCCAAAGGGGGGTTTCTATGGTTTTTATATGTCTATTAAAATATAGTTTTAAATGTAAGGTTTATGATTTTTTTCTATGTCCAAAATAGGGTTTTTTTGGGTGCCAGAGTTTCTGATTTTTTTTTCTATGTCCCTAAGACATGTTTTTTAAATACCTGGGAAAATAACCGATGTTTTTACTGTATGGCCAGATTTTAGGCTAAGATAAATTTTTTAGAAAAAAATATGGCAGGGAAAACAGGTAAACTATAGCTTTGTTTTCCCGACTTTGTTAGTTTTTTGACTGATACCAGTCTCTAATCTTTCTTTGTTGTACATTTGTACGATGCTCAACTCGTGGGTATGCTACTAGTTCAGAGTAGTGGCCCGGTGTTATTGTTTTTTTTGTCCGGCCCCCTTCAGGTTTTTCCCCCTTTAAATTTGTTATTGGGTTTTAAATGTTTGCAGTTGTTATAGTTGTTTCCGACTTGGCTGAAAACTCAAAAATTTTTTATTTTAACGGGCCAGGCAGGGACTAATGAGGGAGTAGGGCTGGCCCTAATATCTTTACAGCCTAGATTTTGGTAGCTTTACATTAACTATTTTTAAACTTATTACCCCCTTTTTGGAACTTAACCATGGAATTAGTAGCTCAATATGAAATTAACACAAAATTTTGTCATATTTTGTTAAAAAAGTTAGAAATAAAAGTTTTTTTAAAAAAAAAATAAATGGGGAAATAAGGGAAAAGGTTTTTTAAAGGGGATGTTTACAGTACGGTGTCTTATCATTGAAAATATTTCCACAAAGTTTTTAATTGTATAGCTTTAATTGATATCGAAGTCCTGAAAAGTGTTTCAGAAATTTTTTTCTAAAAACTAATTTGGGGTCATAAACTTTACTCTTTTAAAAAAAAAAATGTACTTTTTAAAAAGAATGTTTTCGCTGTTTTTTATACCCAAAAACCTAAACATAGTTGTAATGTAGGTTTTAACCTATATTTATGTAATAAGCATTGTTTTGAGTTCAGAGTTTCAAAACTTTTTTTTTCTAAGTCTATAAAACTAGTTTTAAAATAGGGTTTTGATTGTTTTTATATGTCATAAGACATAGTTTTTAAGTCAGGCTTTATTTTATGGTCCTTTTTCTATGTCTATAAGATGTGGTTTTGAGTGCCAGAGTTTTGATTTGTTTTTCTTTTGTCCATAATACCTTGAAGTAACCAGATCCCCAATACCTTTATGGCCAGGTTAATGGCCAGTATAATTTGCCAAGTTATGAAGTGACACAGGTTTGAGACTTGAGTTTCCTAAAATAACTTTAAATTAATTTTTTCTTGGGATTAGGACAGAATTTTCAACAATTTATGAAATGGCCTAAACATAAGGTTGCTCTTATGTACTACGTATTTATGCGAAGCGACGTTCTCAGCATTGACAATTATAGAATTAAAATATCCATCAACTCAAAAAAACTTCGAGTATTCTCTACGTCCTAAAGAATAAGTTATTTGGGCTAGATTTAATTACGAGTATTTGAGTAAAATTAAACAAGCACATCCGTCTCATTATCATGAAAATTTGCTTTCGCCTTTAATAAATGGTAGCATTATGTTTATACTGAAGAATTCTTGTAATTTTTTTCTATGATTTATTATCAGTAAATTTTTTATTTGTATATCTATTTTATTTACCTATAGAGCCAGGTTGGGTAAAAATGTATCGGGTAGAAAGAGGTCGTGAGTGGAAAGAGTTTAAAAAAACTCTGGTCTAGACCAGTTGTATTCAATTGAGGTAACGCGAATACATCTTAAGGAGTACTTAAGATTATAGTAAAAAAAATTAATACAGATATATTATTTCATGATAAACACTGACTCATCGGGGCCAGTATTAGGGCTAGCCACAAGAAAACTGAACTTTAGGTTTATAATATATCTTGGAGGGCCATTTTTCTCTCTCTGCCTAATGTAGAGTATAAGTTTCACTAAGTATCAACCACTTTGGGGGTAGAAAGTTGATGAGAAATTATATCTGGGGGTACACTAACAAAAAAAATCCAATCCCCTGGTTTATATCTGACACAGAATTCTATATTTTCGTGACATTTGCTTTTAACTATCACTGTAAACAACATGTGAGTGGGAGAAGTATACTCTTATCATTGTTAAGTTTAATTTATACTAATTTGATAATGTGTTAGGTGTTAATGTCCTAGGTGTTAATTAAGTTAAGTGCAAATTTTAAACTTGATATAGCATTTGTTACATTTTAGCTTTAGAAATTGCTATGAAGTAATTAAAAATGAAACTTTAAAAACTTTTTTCTAAATTCAGCTTATGCCTAAGGCCAGATTCATTATTTCAATCCAATTTATATGCAGCCAAATATAGGTGTGTTTCTTTTCTTCCTCATAGGTTTGTTTTGAATTTGTAAACCGGCGTCATCACCTGGTATCCAGCTCGCTAAACAACTCATCCTTACTTATTTGGTTTTCAAATTTATTTTATATGTGCCACGTGTTGAAATGGCCCCACCTGCTTCCTTGTGCCACAGGTGTAAAAGAGGTGAACATGGGAAATAACCAAAGATTTAAAATAAATAAAATCATTCTTTGTTTATAAAAGACCCAATCATAATTTTCCGATGAACCGTGTAAGGTATAATATAATGTAGCAAAGATAATTATCTTTAAATATTTTAATATATCACAATACGTAATGTTTAAATACTTCTAAAAACCTTTGTAACCTGTTGATCAGCCATTGACCTTTGAAGGGCACGCATCGTATCAATGAATATATGACATTTGCTTACACCCAAGAAATAGCAACTAGTGCAAACATTTTTTTTTTTTTACCTAAATTGGCCGTCATTTCGACAGAAAAGGGGAAACCACTGATGTTTCATACCAGCAATCAATGAATAGAACCTTATATATATTGAAAAGTACAGCTCGAGGAAATCAAGAAGAACCAAAACTCAGTGAAGAAATAATATTTGATGATGAAATGTAACCTAGCATAAACTAATCTAACCTCAAAAAAAATTACAAAATTATATTTTAATCAGCAGTAATTAAAACAAAACACTCAAACAACACCCGTTGACTTTCAATCCAGGATGTACACAATTATCACTACGATGCTGGCCCCTACCTTGGCCACCCTCCTGCTTGACCCTTTGGGCTCAATTGTCGCGGTAAGCAATTATCACTATATACAATTGTCAGTACATCGTATCAATGACATAATCCCTGGTTTAGATTCTGACCAATTTAGTGTACGGCTTTTATTAACCTTGCTTCTCGTGCATAAATTACAGTCTGTACTATTCTACTTTGTTTGGGCGCCAGGTAGCTACGATATACGAATGTTATTATGCTGTTTTAATATTTCTTGAAAATCTATGAGGTTATAAAACATACAAATGAATATTAGAGTTATTAATTTTGGTTGGTTTATTGAAATATATTCGTAGTTAGCATTTTGTTATTCACTATTTATCTAACATACGATTTATGCTAGAACTGAGTAGGAGTGACTATGTCACCTCCGTACTGTTTGACTATACACGTGTTCTATTTATCTCGCTAAAAATAATCAGATGAAGGTTTCTTTCACAAGCTATGTTTCAATGCATGACAAATACACTTTATGTCTTTTAACAAGAATTTAGAGAGAATATCATTTAGCACTGTTTAAAATATCAAGAACAAATTTTGAAACATGGGAGAGCACTAACCTCTTTACTAAACATATGTTATGCTTTGAAGTCGTCTGTTGAGTTCTTCTTGTTCATTTTCGTGGTCAGCCATAGCTACTTATGGTATATATTAGCTGATGACAAGTGATGAGTTAGTTTCATTCGGAATGAAAATAAAATAAGCGAGATATTTATTTGGACAGAGTGATTCCATATAGAGGATATTCATTTGAAGAGAGCTGATCCCACACTTAGAGATGAAGCATGCTCAGAGGCTATTGGGAAAATAAGGTTTATTAATTTCCACACGTGTTTCAATTTTTTCATATAGAAGTGAAACTTTTAACTTTCTTTGTAACCTTTTTCATATTCATTTATGAAATCTTTTCAAACTTTGAATTTAATTAAATTCATACTTAGTTCATGGCCAACCCTCTTACCTTTGCTATGATGTATTAACATCCTCCTTGGATTTGTAGAAAATAACGTTTATTAAATTTTGTTCTAGAAGAAAATAATTTGAACATTGTTTGGATGAAACTAGGATCTTCGTCTTAGTGTCTGAACAATTTCAGGATGAGATGCGTGTTCTTCCTCACCAAAAATATTAATAATGATGTACCTTTTATGGTAGAGTGGATTTAAAATATATCTAAAGTAAGCCAGAAGCCTAATTCTCAATCTGTGTGTTTTTATTGAGTAAATTTCAAGATTTCTACTGGAAAGAAGAAAATAATTTTAACCAACATTTTAAAAGTGATTATCATGGACATTGTCCTTTTTCCTGGTGAGATCTGACCCATATATATTTTTATATAAAATTATCTCTATAAACAACATCAGAAACTATTTAAACTTTCCGAAGCAAGCTCTACTAAATTGATTATATATCTTAGTATTCTCCAGACATTCCATATTTTACTTAAATATATTAGCTCCCCTAATAGAAATTGTAGATTATTTTGCACTGGCCAAACAATATATATTATTTGAACTAAATACCAACTAAAAGAAACTATAAATTGTAACTTTGAATTTAATTCCTCTGTATTATATATATTGTGATGGGCTTAAGGAATTTAACCCATCACAATGAGGTTTAATCAATTCTTACTAAGTCATCTTCTTTGACTCACAATATATTCTTGATTAATCATCATAGTGACCGCAAATCATTCTTCTTTGACGAAGTCAGCACCAGCTCTAATGAGCGTCAAATTAATTATCTTGTTCGCTTGTCCTCAATTGTCAGAAATTCCAGCGCGTGCTTAACATGTAAGGCCGATGATGGCACCAACACCTTCTCTCGAACCTACTAGGCCTCTTCACTTGGGGAGGAGCTATGTTCCCTTCCTCTGCCCTCCTTTTTCCCTGTATATTTTGATCATATAATTTGGAATGTCCAAAATACTTTGGACCACACACTTCGTCTTACCTACGCCTGGAGAAGAAACTCTTGACGGGTGCAAACCACTACCTCCACTGGACTATTCACCATGCAGAAACGAATGGTCTCGCTGGCACTACTCAGGAAGGTTGGAACCAGTATTTATTAATCGTTAGTCCACTTGTACTTATTCTATAAAATTGAGGTTTGGAATAGAATATTTAATTTGCTGTACTAATTTTGTTTAGATTAGATGTAGATCTAGATGTGTCTATTCTATCAAAGCCATGTTTGAGCTAGATTATATATTTTGTGAGTATAGGTATGCTGTAACCCCTCCTATCATCACTCATAAATAAAAGTCGGGGATAGTAACAAGAGAGTTTTATTTTTATTCATATAGTAAACAAATACAGCTCTATGAGAGAGTGAGACATATAAAGCGTTAGGAGCTGAAATTGTAAATATCCATTTTAAAATAACCATAGTTGGCAAACGAGTTTTATGAACCGTATTAAATCGCCAATGCCCAAGCGGTAGGTAACCAACAACTGAAATATGTGGGACGCCTTTCCACGCACTTAAATGGCGACTAAAAATATATAATACCATCTACTGTTAAATTGACCTTCATACAAATTCCTATTAGCCCCGTCATAATAATAATTGATAGTCAAAACAGAGATCCAAGTACTAGTACTAGATATGAGATAGATATCAAGTTGCCATTACTGTCGATTTCCAAATAGTCAGAACAATAACAATGAGGTCCCCATTTGCATACATCTCCCCAACCGTAATCGGACATAATTGTAATAAACAACAAGGGTTATAATTTTGGAACTTATGCCTCCAATGGCTGTACAAATATTAAAGTCCATATAAGAGTATAAACATGGCAACTCATGGCTGCTGAATTAACAAACATACCATAAACTTCCAATATTTTCAACATTAATAAACTATCTTCAAATAAATAGCAAGTGATTATAATCTATAAAATAGTTAAAATTGACAGAACTAAAGTACGATGCTATCAAATTTATAGCTCACCCAAGTGAAGAATGCCAGGTCTCCACCGTGGTTCGGATTCCACGTTAAACTGTAGGTCCTCCATTTCATCTCACAATCACCCTACCATTACACATTAGCGTAAGTGCGTATAACCCGAACGGGTAGTAAGACGCGGTGCTAATAATAATAATATAGCTGACCCAATATGGCAGTACTCAAACATATAAATCCATCCGTAAGGCAGATAAAATAAATTTTAAGTTAAATATTACAATGACCAAACGTCCTTCAAAATGATCACAATATAAAGACCGACATACAGTTTGTTCAAACAGTCCAAAGATATCAAACTTTTTCATCACCTAAAGAGCAAATTTACTGATACTACGTTGAGATAATAATTAATTGAATTAAATGTTACAAGTACAGAACGATAATTTTGAAAATATAGATCATTATAGCCAAAGGGAATTTTGAATATTCAGACGTTAATTATCCTGCGACCAGGCCCCTCACTTTGTGATCAGAGTGCAATGTGTGTCTGCATTACAAAATTCTGACATTATATATCCAACGACTATGGCATGTGCTCTTGAGGTGCAGGAACCAAAGGAGGAGGAGGAGGACGAGGAGAAGAGGGATATCCAGAACATGCTCAAACACTCGACGCGCTTTGAAACTCGAGCCAAATAACAGTTCTTTAAGTTTCGAAACACTACCGATGGAGCGAATCCAGTTCACGCATATCGTTCGTCTTCTTTTCTTGGGCACGGCACAGCTTTCACGACGGGAAGCGAACCTCGGCCTTCAAGCCAATCCAATATTGACAGTGCCGCGATGTGTTAGTAGAGTCGTGGCCTTGCCGAAACGGGTCAACTGGTGCTGGAATGGTGAGACAAACAACCTTTTAGCTTTCATGTGTTGTAAAAGGGTTACAATGCTTTTAAGATGTATCTTCTTCTAACTTCAATGAATTCTTATTAGGATTAGGAGTATTTTTTTTTATCACGTTTACGTTGGCAAGTTAATTGCATTTACCTTGCTGGAGTAATCTTGCTGTCATGTAGGGTGCGTTCATTTCTTGTATTGAAATGTAATACCAATGCAATGGCACTCATTTAACTGTGATTTACTAAACTATAGCAATCTCCTAAGAGTTGCTTGAAGGTCTTTAGGACATACAAGCTGGTTTAATATAACTAAGTATTGGCATAAACATACGAACATATCAGGCGGTTACGAGTGGCAGTTGAGGTAATTAGATCTGGCCCATATGGCTCTGTTATCGCTTGTTCTTATTTGTATTAGCATTCTCTTTTTATTACGTTAGTTGTGGGGTTTTCTTCCCCAGTGTTCTTGTTGAACACTCTGTCCTATTATATTGAGTGCCCGGCAAACTTAAGGCTTTTTCCTGACGATCACTGTAACTTATATGCTTAAGCCTTTCCACTGCTTTAGTGTGGTTTTTATGTGTTTCTTTGCGGGAGTCTTTTAATGTGTTATTTATTCTAATGCTGGGCTTTTCTAATTAGGGATTAGGCTGGTCGAATGACAATTTATGGCTCTTTATAGATTCATATGTTCCTTGCCGGTTTATATTTATATTTTTTTTTATGGTGATCACTTACTTGTTTATTTACAATAATGTTGGTGTTAGTAACTATTGACACTGTAACATCCACGCACAAGAGGTTTGTGTACAACGCTAACAAACAATGAATTGCATCTGAATAGTATGGCAACTATATTATACATTGTTCTCTCTCAGACTCAGTAATCTTTGTCTTCCTGTGTTGTTAAGAGGACCATGTCTATACTCCATTCACGGTAGGTATTACTCTCTGAAAGCTCTTTTTACCTACCAATATCCTAATATATAATAGATTTCTGGTAGGGAAAAAGGGCTTTCATAAAACAATTCCTATGCTGAACAGACTTTACGTATTGTATTACAAATAATACAGACGAAAATAATCTTTTAAATGGTAATCACTGATATTTTGTAACCTCAATTTTCTTGTACATTAAGTTTATTTTCATATAAACTGATTTTATGTCATGTGAACTTCCCCCTTGCTTCCACCTTTTGTATATAAACTGTTGGTAGGACTAGGAGTTTGCCACTACACTCCTAATAGTGCAGCGGTACAATATCACACACAACACACACACACAATATATATATATATATATATATATATATATATATATATTATTACTATTATATATATATATATATATATTATTACTATTATATATATAAAAGTAATAATAATATTTAGCACCGCGTCTTACTACCCGTTCGGTTATACGCTTTAAGTACTAATTACGCTAATGGATTAGGAATTGGGAAGGTTTAATTAGAGGAAGTGAACCCGCATTTGCGTGGAGGGAGAGTGGAAAACCATTTAGGAAAAACCACTCCCAGTTCACCTGACCGAGATTTGAACCTCGATCTGCCCGTCCTCAGCCGTCGAGCTCAACACGACAATGCGCGTTAGCCAACTACGCCACCGAGGCGGGTCATATATATATAGTTATATATACAATTTATTATTAATTCCTCAGTTGTAATATTAGAAATGTATTCACCTGGACATCCATAGGTAGTATTGAGATGTGGAATTTACATATTACATAATAATATAATAAATAATAATAACCCACAAAAAGTACGCACGATGGTGTGCTGTAAATTTCTACAAAAGTTGAAGGAAAATATATAACATGAACAATTTAAATAAAATGTATCAATAAATAAATCTACTAATTTAAATTACAATAAAAAGACACTTATTATATTTTAGTATTATTACTATTATTGTTTCTACATTCCAATTCTACCTATGGAATTCTGAGTAAATATAATTTTTGATCTTACAGATAAAATATATTTTATTACAGCTAATTTTGAACAATAAATTAGTTAAATAAAAAAATACATATCTCTGAGCATGGTTAGATTTAGGAGTTTAGAATATATAATACCAGATTTAAAAAATGAATGTCTCTAGAACTATATAGAATTATTGAAGTTTTGAGTAAATAAAATAGTATTGTTGACAAAAAAAGTTTTTCATAAAAGAAAATATTAATTGATGTTCTAGAAGAAGTAAAGTGCATGAATGTTTTAAATTTATATTCATGAAGACTGATGTGGGAGACAGAGAGAGAGAGAGAGAGAAAAAAAATGTTCAAGATTTGGCTGGCTGGATCTCACCAATAAAGGTGTCCATGTTGAAATAGCATGAATGTCTGAAATTTATTTCCTTTTCTTAATTTCAACTCCTCCACAGTTTCAAGAAATAAACAGTCTCTAGTTTTACCCCAGACACACAGTTTTCTATGGATTATCTTACTAATATCCCACTTTAAAACAATTTTCCACTTTTTAAATTAAATTTATTTGGAAGCTACACAGGTTTGGTCCCATGTTAAAATGCTGCCGAGGAAGAAAACCCCAATCTTCTTTAAACAGTGTTCCAGGAATCAAATTTAAAAACATTCCTTTTTTTCAAGTCCAAGGAAAATATGTATGCATTAAAACAAATGTCAGACATGGCCTATGAATAAAATAAAATAAGATTAAATGCAATTTATATAAAGTTTGAAAATAAATGGCAATAAAAATGAAACATGTTTTAAAGAGAGTTAAAATGTTTTATTTCCATCCATCAAAATTGAAATATGCGCTATTTTTGAAAAATAAAAATAAAAATAAATAGTAAAATATTTACAAATTAGAAAAATATTAGGGAATATATGGTAGGGTGGCAAACCACATTACAGCAGCGACCTTATCGTACAAACCTTGTCACATGTATTATCTTATTATAGTATTTTCAAAAATTAGTGACATCTAAACAACCCTTTGTGAGTTTTTACTTTAAAAATAAACATATTATATTGATAATCCCGTCACACACTTCATAGAATTTTAAAATGACAACCAATTTTACCGTAGAAGGTATTTTCATTATGCCTTCCAGGGCTATTTTCATGTCACAATCGACATGGGAGCAACTGCTGTACTTCTCCTATCAAGGAAATTGTTCTACAGATATTTATCTCTCAAGAAAAATCCGTTGACACCGGGTTAGTTCAAACTCAAAAACATCAGATTCTTAGGTGAGATTTTTAAGCCAAGACTGCAAAGGCCAACATCTAAATGTCAGTTTGAATGAAATGTATCAAATCCATTAAGCTGTAACCCACGTATAGGGCCATCCATTAAATCACATAGTTTTGATGAGTGAGGAAGAAGGGGTGATCTCTAATGTCTACAAGGTGCTACACGGGAGTTGGGCGGGTACATCAGTGTGCTACGTACGTAACACAGTTAAGAAAATTTCTAATGTTAAAAATTTTATTTTTTTGTTCACGTTTTCATCGTTGATAAACATACTTATAGATAAAATCCATTTCTAAGTTGTATTTAATCTGAGTCATTCTTTTATTTCACAAAAGTTTCTTGATTTATCATGAAATTTTATTCATGGGGTAAAAATTTATTTAACACGGTTGGGGAAAGGGGTATGGCTGAATGTCTATATTGTGTTACATAAGGGGAGAGGGGAGTTTAAGAAACATATTACGTGGTTTATTAATGATCCTGTTGGTGACCTGGTGGTCTAGGGTAAGGTGTCAGACTTCTATGCTGGCGGTCGGGGTTCAATCCTCGGTCCCGGCACAGATTTATCTGAATTACCAAACCCTTCCTTCACCTCTGACAAGTTATCTTGTGAATGTGGGGAATGCAGGCCTCCACCGTGGTTCGGATTCCACGTTAAACTGTAGGTCCTTCATTTCATCTCATAATCACCCTACCATTATACATTAGCGTAAGAGCGTATAACCCGAACGGGTAGTAAGACGCGGTGCTAATAATAATAATAATAATAATAATATAGATGATACTATTGTCCAGGGGTCCCCAAATTTATTGAGCGGAGGCCACATTAGAATGTTGAAAGTACTAGGTGGGCCAGTTCGAAAAAGATACACTATGCTATTGGGTAGAACGGGGCGAAATTGCAACAAAGGCAAGTTGTAGCAGTCATTTATTTTAATATCACCCATCTCAAACGAAGTGTTATTTTGCTTATCTTGTTGGTCTTGAATAGTGTTAACATTTACAGTGTCCCAGTTAACCCTATATTCTCATTTGTCCGTAATTTTCATCAGAGTATTTCGAGTACTGTCAAGTAATTTTTGAGTGCTTCACGATTTTTTAAATACGAGTAGTTTTCGTAGTTTTCAATATGTGATATTTTAAAATAAAACTTTTATTTTTCTGATTTAATTAATGCATTTACGGTTAAGTTATTTATAATCTTTACATTAAAAAAAAAGTTTTGTATCTTAAAACCCAGTATGGCGTGTTGCAACAACTGTTGCAATTTCACCCTGGATTGTTCAACAAT
>JBCFYV010011172.1:57575671-57618141 GCA_039000515.1 Timema cristinae | reverse complement strand
TTTTGTGCAACATATTGCATGGAGCCCATTCCAAGCTTACTTTTACAGCTTTTTATAAAAAAAATGATTTATATTTGTTTCAAATAAACGCTCTGTTTTGTCTCTAAAAATCATATTGACGTATTTTTTATCAATAGCATTAACAAACTACGCCTTGTGTATTTATTTATTATATTACAAATATTTCACACAGTAATTTGTGCATCTCCAAAACGTTACCAAAATTGAATCATTTTCCATATTGATACTCGATACTTAATTAATATATTATTTATATTTAAATTATTTATAATCAAAGATCAAAGTATAGTACCTCTAGATAATTAAAATTAGTTATTTAGTGAGAGTTAATTTTGTAATATTCATATCTCAACATCAATGAACTAATGAGATATATTGCGACTAATTTCTAAAATGAATTCAAATACAATGTGTTACGATGCCTTTATTGGTTTGTAAAATTTTAAAACGTCATATCTATAATAAAATGTTATAAAACAGGAAATATTAGGTGTGCGATTAAATGAGTATATCTAACACAAAAGGGTTTATTATCACCTTTACCTTCCTTTACTCCAACCCTAAATATGGTTTTTTCCCGTCATTTTCCGAGGCGGATGTTGATGAATTTCCAAACCAACTTTCTTTGCCTTTCAGATTATATCTTATAGATTATTGACTATTTATGTTAATTTATAGTCAATATAAATATTATTGAATATTAAAATTGATTAAAACATAATTGAATAATTTTAAAAATTTAGAATAATTACTGAATACACAAAATATTTAGAAAATATATTTATCTGGAAAAAATGTACCAGAATTTGACTTAATTAAAAGTAATAGAAACACAAGTAAATATACACTACAATCCCCTACGCGATATCTAACCCCGCCTTCCTAAGTCAAAGCTATGGAATTCGCCACTCACTTGACATTGCCCTGAAATTTACGAAGGGGGACACATTACAAGAAACAGGGAATTAATTATTTCCAAATAAACGATTTTATGTAATTTTAAAAGCATAAGGTATTTCCTGCAGTGATCGAGAGTGATTGAAACATTCAACGTCCACCCATTAGCAATCCCATATAGATTCCTATTTGGGATGCCCCTATTTTGGTCACCCCAAAGGCTAAGAAGATGTATTCATCACTCAAGGAGTGCGCTAACTTACAAAACATTCATTTCTTTCTTCAATTAAATGCCTAATTTACTATAGTAAGAATATATGGAATGCTAAATTGTTTCTTCTCTCAAAGAATGAAAGATTGTCCTTGCCAGCACCTTGAGAAGATACTTGAAAACCTGTAAATAAAATATAAATTCTCAAAATAAGTTGCCTTACCAAGTTTTTATTTATAAAATAAATAAATATATATTGAAATAAAATTAACTAGCCTAAAGTTTGGCATAACATTTTTAATTACGTAACATCGAGTCTATCTATTAATTCATCATCTTACATAGGGAAGGTGCTGGGTCTAAACTAGCTTAGGTAGTAATTATTGTGTCCTATAATCAGTACTAATTACCACCCTTATCAAGATGACAGACTCTGCGTGATTAACATGTGGTATATTTGAAATTATGGAGGGATGCTTTGCATGGTAATCGAATTCGATAGTAGATGTCCAGAGAGTAAATAGGTTTGAATAATACTGATAATTTACTTTCAAGATTGACATAATTATATTATCAACGTAATACATAGTTAGTACTAATTTCCCCCAAACTATTAATAAGTTAATTTCATTCTATTACACTATTTTGTCCATTAAAGAATAAATATTGTTTTGCGGCTATTTTTGAACTACTTGTCCTACTACTAAACTTCCGGCTATATACATAATTCTTACACTTTTCGGGTATGAAAAAAGATATTTAATTTAGAAAAAGTTAGTCTTAATTTGCGTGGAAGGAGGGTGGGAAACATTTTAATATATTTAATGACTTAAAATAAGAGGTAGAAACAAACGAGGTGATTTACCCGAAGAAGGCAGAAAGGGGAAAGGGAAATCATCCTCGCGGCATCTAATTGAGATTCAAAGCACAACGTTCCCACACTGACAATCCAGTAGATGGCAATACTATCACTCTTAAAACTGCATGACCACCGGTATATAAGGTGATCAGAATTATAAAATCAGAGAATCAAGGCAAACTTTAACCAGTACTAATAATTTTTAGCACTGTGTCTTAGTATATGTTATGGCTATGCGCCTAAGTACCAATTACACTAGTGGGTCGGGGATGAATAATGTTTTGTGTAGAGGAAAAATACTCAAATTGGTGAGAATATAGAGAGTGAGAAACCATTAAGGAAAAACCACCAGCAATAAACCGGACCTGGATCAAAACATGATCTTCTTGTTATCGGCAGTCGATTCCATTGCAAAAGGAGCGTCTCAGACAATGCGACCACTGAAGCTGATAGTACTATATTATTTTAAACAATATATTAATTGAATAACAAGCATTGTTGTCCGAATGGTTTAAAGTCATTTTCATGTTGGATTGGATTGCTGGTGTCGGGTAGATAGGGAATTTTATCCGGGTCTGTTGTACTGAAGACTTTTTTCTTTCATGGTTCCCACACTACACGCTAATGTGAGTGCATTTCCTATAAAATTATATATTTCTCATCTGTATTCTAATAACGTAATTTTTATATGCATTTAACCCAAACGAGTACTAAGATGCGGTGAATGGTAAAGGTAACAAAGGTTTTCAAGCGGGTGGCCATCTTAAACCCACACAAGAAATGGGGCAGGCTAGAAAAAATAGTGTGTAAATTCTTTTCTCCATTAATGTGAAAAGGTTTTGAGGAGGGGGGGGGGGGGTTTCGGATCGCACCAAACCTGCATTAAATTGTGGAAGCTATTGCTTTGTTTGTCATTAACCGGCCTTGATGGCGGTACAATAACAGTGTGGCGTTGTTAATGCTCGTAGCTATCTCGTTTCTCTTTAGGAGTGTCGACAATGTTTATTGAGTGCATGGTAATTCGGGATTCTATACATTCTATTGTGTGTCTGCAATCAATCGATCCTTTCCACCTCGATGTATGACGTGTTTGTACCACGTGTATCTATGTTGTTGTTGTAGATGTACAGTGGACTTGAAAATGTTGTAACGTTTTCCATTTTAAACCAGGGGTGTACCAGTCACATGACTCTTTTCAGAAAATGTTTCAACTCTCTAAATTAAATGAATGCATTCTAGATATCCCAAGTGTTATATTGTATCATTCAGTTTAATTTATTATAAAAAACGTCCATACCTGAAACATTATCAAATAAACTAAAATAATACATTAACCGTAATCTTATTTCACTTCTTACACTCACATATCGACTACAAAGATTGGTGGTTGAATGCAAAACTTTCACTAATGTTGAGATTCCATGTTTTATGTAGCCCCAGAAATGTTTATACTTAAGTATGATAATCAAAGCCATTACAATTAATATAAACGCAGAAATTGTTGCCGAAAATTTGTTCTATTGAGAATTTATATCAAATTTGTCATCTCTTATAATTGTATATCAGCGAACCTAAATAAACAATCCAGTCTAATGGGGTGAGAAGGTTTGGTATAAATGTGAATGTTTTTTGCTCAAATGGAGACTGAGACACTATAAAAGGGGAAAATCACTTCCATTGCTCAGTTCGATCGTGTAACTTGCTAACCGATAATGTTTTAAATTTACCTGCACTTGGATAATATAGCACTTTTTTTCATAAATAAACGATAATTTTTTTAATCATGTATATTATAACGGAGAAGCTATTTCCCCCTTAATAAATCACTATATTTATAATAAATTCGAGTAATAAACAATATATTATTTAAATCTAGCGAGTTTTTTTTTATATTATGAATATTAAACCCCCTACAATTTTGACAGACGTGCAGATGTACCAATGCAGTATTAAGCTATTCTTACTTACCAACTAAAAACGATGAGCTTCTTTAAATATGTTAAAACAATGTAAGGAAGGATGACCAAAATTGATTTTATATATATATATATATAAATATATTAGTCTTATCCCTGCACAAATGATTTTAACACACAGAAAATGAAAAGCATTAATGTTTTTCTAGCCAGTTGGAATTGAAACGAAAGTTAGCTTGTTCACCATAGCACTTTAGTAGCAAAAGTTAGCATTTAAAAGTTGAAGTAAAACTTACGCTACCAAAATGAAACTCTAGCACTTGGTAGTTAAAACGTTTCCCTGGTTTTTACTTTCCTAAGCGGACAATTCGAACATTGTGCTTAGATCTGTCTAAAGAGAGCTAGTATTGTGTCCTTGTAGATGTTCATATATTTTCCTTGCTGTTACTTAAACGGCTAATTTAAATTTTAAGTTCTTAACATTTTTACTAACAATAATTTCTGCGAAGTGGAGTCCTCCTTGGATTGTAAGGCTAATTCCGTGAATTCAAACATTTTTTTAAATGAAGGGAGACTGAAGGGACACGGACAATTGTAAATTGAATTCGAGGTTTCCATTTTTATCATCTTTACTTATGAAGTGTTAATTCTCGTCCACTGAATTAGAAATTCAAAATATTGACAGTCAGGAATGTGCTTTATATCCGGAAATGGTCTAAAAAGATATCTTTATGTACGAGAATACTACAGGAATAAATGTGGGATTTTCCAAACACAAGTTTTCCTTATATAATAAACTAATCTCACTATAATGTATCCAGCTATTTTCAAGAAACCATTTTCTACTTTCATGAGTACTATAGTGATTCACCTTAATTACATCTACTAGAATCTTCAACCATCGCTGATCCAAGTTATGTTGAATGGTAACAACAAGAATCAAACTAACTCAATCAAAACTTCAATTAATTTGACTATGGTTCAAAATAACTAATTATTATACTTAAATTTTCAACATATTGATTTACTGGTTGTATATAATTTATGAACACATTTTTTTTTATCTTGTTACGAAAGTAAAATTTTGTTTGGATATATCCTTCAAATTATAAATAAATATATTAAAAAATAAATATTGTTTGTATCATAAAAAAATTTATATATACTTTCACTGTATAATTAAGACGTCATTAATTTTACTATGTTAAAAAATCTAACTTTAAAATTAAATTTCATAAAAATGTATTTTCTCAAAGTAATTATTTGTGATCAAGCAAGATAATATTGATTCTATATAATTTACCTTTTCTGTAAAGTTGAATAATTTGTTGTTAATCCTAGATTATATTAGTGAAGCTTCACAGAATGCCCAGCTTTAAGAAATCTAAAGACTACTGAAAATCAAATATAACCGAATAACACATATGTGTAAGAGCATAATAATGTAAGGTTTGTTCTGGCAGGAAGTTAGCCCACGCTGACACATTTCCTTGGTAGTCAAAAGTATTGGGTTGCCTTCCTGTTGAGAACAGTCCTCTAGCTCATATAGCTTCATCCTGTTGACGAGCGAATTCTGGCGATGAATGGACCTTGGACTCGTGAGAACTGGGATCGACTTGTGATGTGTGTGAGAAGAACACACGGAGAGTTGTTGCGTGGCAGCGGTGCTGTAAGGATGTGTAGTCGGCTCACTGAGAGATAATGAACTAGTTAACATGTAGTCTAGTCGGTTCGCACCGGCTTGAGAGTCGATCCCGGGTCCCTAAGTAGTGTCACGGGTTCCGTTATTGTGAGTGATCCTTCGTCACGGGGAATATCATAATATCGATGTAGTAGCGTAGTAACTGTTTGGAGAAATAAACAGATCGTTGGGATAAACTTGCTAGCCTCATTCCCCACATACCATCAATCCCAACCCCTACCGCTCGGGGTCCATCCTGCCCATGTAACCGCCCTAGGGTGTCCCGGTAGTATAGTAGTTAGGGTTGGCTATCGGGGCACCCAAATAAATAGGGACGTTACAAATTGTCGTCAGAAGTGAGGATCGGGACTTTGCAAGTATAAAGTGATGACAAATGTGTGAATCGGGACTTTTCGAGTGATACCAAAGTGAACTAAGTGATGTTAAGTGATAACATGTCGGGACATAAGTAAAACATTCTAAAACTGATGTCAATATTAGTTGGTTAAAAGTTACGTGTGCTACTAGCTTGATTATGCTAGGCGTGGAATAAATGGGATATGAGCGATAAAACTTTGTACCGCGAGGCACGAACGAGTGATAACGCGGGTGCGCGTATATCAGCTGTTGTCAGGAGAGAAGTAATCAGCATCGAGAAAGAAGATAAGTCAGCCAGCTTAACCAGCTGGAACTGTCAGTAGTGACGTCACCAACGTCACTCACCAACAACAACACCAAGGTAGGGAATTGTACTGCTTTAACATGGTCTAACCTATTTTGTGTGTTCAATTATTATTTAGGATGTATTTAAAATTCTTAAGTTTCATTGTTATACTCTGACAAATATTTCCAAAATTTAAACTATTCAATTGCAAAATTGTTATCATGGCTACCCCTCCAGTAAGATTAGAAGGACGAGATGTCGACTTACAAACAGCCATAGATCTTTTAATGACACAAATTCATGATTTAAAAGTAGAAAACGAAACCTTAAGGCAAGAACGTACAAACCATGCTGCTAATACGAGTCAGGGAAGCGAATCCATAACAGCCACCATGTATGTTAGGAATTTCTCGCTTATTCCTAGTATACCAGTATTTCAAGGCAGAGCAGAGGATAGTGTGATTACCTTTTTCGCAAAGTTAGAGCAGTCAGCAGAACTATGTGGGTGGACTGATAGTGAAAAATTATCAGTAGCCAAATTTTGGGTTTTAGGTGAAGCACAGGATTTTACCTTGTCACATAGTGAATGTAAGGAAGCTACGACTTATGAATCCCTGAAACAAGAGCTGGTAAAGTTCTTCAAGAGAAAGAATACTACCAGTTATTACCGAGAACTGATGACCCGAAGCAAGTTACGTTCGGATGAAACTATAGATCAATTCGCGGACAGAATAAGAATAATCAACATCAGTAAATAAGATTTAGGGGAAAGTGAAGAGGGCAATGCTGCAATAAAGTTTGAGGTGGACCAGAGAGCGTTAGATGCTTTTCTAAACGGCTTGTCGGGGAATT
Source organism: Timema cristinae (assembly GCA_039000515.1). Taxonomy (NCBI): domain Eukaryota; kingdom Metazoa; phylum Arthropoda; class Insecta; order Phasmatodea; family Timematidae; genus Timema; species Timema cristinae. Next base: position 57,611,040 of record JBCFYV010011172.1, on the reverse strand, counting down.
AGGTAGACTGACACGGCTTTCCAAGCCTAAATCGTTCCAGGACGCAATAGAATCAGCAGTAAACATAGTAGAAATGGACCGTCGACCAGATGAAGACAGACGAAGTGAAAAACGTGTTTTCACGAGCTACGCTGAGTTTAAATGTCACGAATGTAGGAGATAAGGTCATTTAGCTAAAACTTGTCCAGTCAACAAGTTGGTTTGTTTCCATTGTCAGGCCAAGGGACATATAGCCAAGTTTTGTGGGAAGAGGTTTGAAGGGAGGAAACCTCCCCCAAAAGATCAAGGGATTGGGCCAAGCCACGACCCCCAGTCCAAATAAAATTCGTCCCGGTAACTTCCACTGACAGTGAAGACTCTAGTGTAGAAGAGCTTATAGTTATTGCAAACTATGAGGGAAAGTAATGCAGGTTGTTAGTCGATACAGGAGCTCAAGTTTCAGTAATGTGGCAAGAAGTTGTGGGAAATAAGAATATTTCCGAGCCTAAGTACGAAAGTGCAGGTATAGGCGTATGAAGAATTTCAAATTTGGGAGAAAAATCTGTGACTATCAAGTTAAACCTCGATAGCTATGTAGTAAATGTACAGGTTGTAAATGCCAGTTGTCACCGCTATGAGGGCATACTTGGGTTGGATTTCTTGTTGAAAAACCAGGCGTCTATTAACTTAGAAAAACGGAAGTTGAACCTTCATCATAAATCTTATGATTTGGGAACAAGAGCCGAATTAAGGCCCCAACGGACTAATGCAGTAGTAAATATGAGATTAGCTACCTCATCCTGCGCTGTGAAAATAGTTCAGGTTCTAGTACGTTTAATACATGCTAAAAAAATGCCCAGGGTGCAATAAAGATAATTCAAGCTGAAGTTGAACTCCCAGAAGTTGTTGACGAGAAGTTACTTTTAGTAGTACCAGTTATACAAAGTGATACACTGGAAGATAAACACTGTTATGTGGCTAGAAGTGTTAGTGTGCCATAAAGGCGGGGAACAAGGTCAGGGTTCCTATAAGTGTTGTAATCATGAGCCCTGTGGCTGTCCAAATGCCATAAGGGGCGTTAATTGCTAGCGTTTGTTATGTAAATAAAGATGACGTCATCTGTTGTGAAAAAAACTCATGTGAGAGTTTGTATGCCACGGACCATATAGTACCTCAGGGTAAGGGTCGAAATAAAGTTGTAGGAGCTTGTGAGGTTAATGAGACTACAACCTCTAAATTCGAAGCTGCATTGAATAAAAAACTAGATCACTTGTCAGAGGAAGATAAGAACATATGCTGATGGAATAAGTAGGAAAATAAGAAGCATCGAACTCAGTATCCAAGAGGACCTGATACAGCACAATTACAGGATGCCGATTGTCAAAATTGGAGGAACAACCCAATTTTCCAGGAGGTTAATGGTTTACTTTTTCAAGAAACAAAGTATGGAAAGCGTATTGTAATACCCGAGTCAAAACGTGACTGCGTGTTAAAAGAATGTCATGACTCAGTTTTAGCCAGTCACAGTGGTAAGAGAACGACGAACTACAGAGTGACACGGAAGTACTGGTGGCCGAATCGACGTCACGATGTAGACAACTACGTTCAACGATGCGTATCATGCAGCCAGATAAACAAATATGGGAAAATTGTCAAGAAGAGAAAACACCTAGCGTTCCAACAACAGGTGGCTCAGTATAACAGGAGGAGTGTTGTACCCAAATACAGAGTTGGAGACTTAGTGTATCTTTCTAATCCAGTTCTAAAATGTGGTCAAATAAAGAAATTCCAACTCCAGTATAAAGGACCATATTTAGTGTTAGTAGTGTTGTCACCGGTAACCATTAAGGTACAGCTGCCCTTTCGCACTATTATTGTTCACACAAATAGGGTTAAGCCATATTTGGGTAAGTTATTCCCTGTACCTTGTAACAGTGACACAGAGGTGCGGCCGAGAGGTCGTCCGAGGAAGACACCACTGGTTCCCGAGGACACCAGTAAGTCAAGTGTGGCCTTAACAGCGGTTCGAGGTTCGATGCCAGTCGACCCCATCCAGTCACGCTGGAGAACCAGCCTGCCAGGAGAAAGAAGGTCACCCACCCCCAACGTCATTGGAGTACCCCTCTCATTCGTATAACCTCAGGAAGCGCCATTAAAATGGTTGTTTTAGTGTTTTATTTTTGTGTGTTTTCCAATGTGTTAAGTGAAGAGACGAAAATTAGTAAATTACCGAGTGGAGTCCTGTTTGAAAGGATAGAAAACCTCATCTTATCTGATAACAGTTTTACAGTAGTGGTAGATTTCGATTTAATAAACTAAATGTAGAAAACAATAAACTGTTCAATTTTAGTAACTGTGGCATGAGTGGCAGTGACTTCAAAGTATTTGCTTCATTTCATGGTACATTGTGTTTTAAAATAATTTGCCCTTGATGTATATTCCAAATCTAGGAAACTTAAGTTTCGAATCAAATTTAAATATTCCGGAAAATGTTAATTTTTCCAGGGAACTAGTGAACGAGATTGATGCCTTTGTTAAGCAATCGAGTAATCCAGTTGATTTTAATCAAGTAGTAGAGAAAATTAGGGCCCATAGCTTAAAGGAGAGTCCTAAACCTTTGTCAATAATCTTAGGCTCAACTATCACACCTATTGTATTGGTTATTATTGTAGCTGTAGTAGTCAGTAATTTTAAAGGGTCATAAGTTAAATGCTTTAGTAGGCCTGCTCCTAACATTGTACCTTCCATACCTACGCAGCCACAATCTATTGTAGTTACCCTGCCAGACTTATCTAATAACTAGTGTTAAGGGTAGTCACCACCTAAGACAAATAAGTGTCTCATAAATGTTCCACTTATTTTTTCAGGGGGGGGGGGGGGGGTGTAATGTAAGAGCATAATAATGTAAGGTTTGTTCTGGCAGGAAGTTAGCCCACGCTGACACATTTCCTTGGTAGTCAAAAGTATTGGGTTGCCTTCCTGTTGAGAACAGCCTCTAGCTCATATAGCTTCATCCTGTTGACGAGCGAATTCTGGCGATGAATGGACCTTGGACTCGTGAGAACTGGGATCGACTTGTGATGTGTGTGAGAAGAAACACACAGGAGTTGTTGCGTGGCAGCGGTGCTGTAAGGATGTGTAGTCGGCTCGCTGAGAGATAATGAACTAGTTAACATGTAGTCTAGTCGGTTCGCACCGGCTTGAGAGTCGATCCCGGGTCCATAAGTAGTGTCACAGGTTCCGTTATCGTGAGTGTTCCCTCGTCGCGGGGACTTTCGTAATATCTATGGAGTAACTTAGAACTGTTGATGAAATAAACAGCTGATTGGGAGAAACTTGCTAGTCTCATTCCCACATACCATCAATACCAACCCCTACCGCTCGGGGTCCATCCTGCCCATGTAACACCCCCTAGGGTGTCCCGGTAGTATAGTAGTTAGGGTTGGCTATCGGGGCACCCAAATAAAAGGGGGATGTTACATATGTTTATTTTCTTTATTAAATGTTTATTCTTATACATGTGTTATTTACCTGGCGTCATATTTTAACTGTTGAGGATATTTTTACTTTCTCGCTATCTTACAGGTAAAGAAAGTATTGTTATCGTCAAAAAATTGAAATCGAGATTTTGTTGAATCTCGACGTTTCATGACCCCCAGAATCCCAAAAAGTTGTTTTTGAATTTTTGTATGCCTGTCTGTACTCAAACTAGAGCCTAAACTATTTTAACTGATTGGGCTAAAACTTGGTATCTAGGGTTTTCAGAGGGTTGGAATTGGATATCTAACCCTAAAATTAAGGGTAGTTTACTTAAGGGCAAAAAGAGAAAAAGTAGATTTTCTCAAAATATGCTTTAACGATTCTGACTCATTTTGTATTTAGGCATTGATTAAGATTATAAATTAACTGGCTAATTTCTTTTTCCCATGAAAATGACTTTTAAGGTACTTTACAGAAGCTTAAATTTCCGTATCTCCACAAAATATGTGAGAAACTAAATAACTTATCATTGCAAAATTGTAGTACTATAAAAAATAAAAAACGTTTATATTAAATATATTTTTATACAACCAACAGTTTCTGATATATTGGCAACTATATTAATAAAATTTTGTGAGCTTTAGTTGTAAATATATACTACTTGAGATTTAGCACAATAATTCTATAAGGCTATAGAGTAATTAAATATATGTAAGTCTCTCTAAAAGTTTATGTTGTTTTTCCTTAAAACTCTTAAGAAAAATGTTGTACAACAATGATCTATCTCCATTTTAGACTCAATAGTCAATATTTACATTTTTTATTGGTCAAAATAATTATATATGAGAACTGTAATAGCAATGCGATGACATGATGATGTGCAACACCTAATAAAATGTAAAAAAATTAATCAAAGTTGGAATTTTAATACGAAAAGTCAACCCTTTTGGACCTATTATTGAACTTTTTTTTATCGATACAAACGAGGACATTAATTCTTTAAAAATAACATTATAAATTTAAAACCATATCTAAAAAATTTGTTACATAAATATAGTGCAATTTACGCTTGGGATGGCTAGTGTATATTATTTCGTTTCACATATATTACGAGTTTTGAATAAATATCTCCAGTTTCAAACAATGGAGACGTTTTGAATAAATATCTCCATTTTAAAACAATCGAGCGAGAAAGTCTGTGCAGAGTTCCGTACCATTTATTGTTGTTGGATACGTTTTTGTAAGGTATTGTTGACGTACACGACCAGGTGTGGATCATTGTAGGCGTTGTTTGATTTTCAAAATAACTAGGAAGGTCATGCAAGGTGGTTATATCCTAAAACAATCCAGTAGTTACAGAATTATAGACTCTTGTGCAGTGAGTCAGCCTATTTCTAAACCTGATGATAAGGATGAGTCTATTTATTAGTTTATTTTTATTAACATAACTCCAATATTTTATTGTTGAAACATATATTTTTAACCTTAAGAGTAAAATTATAAGCAGCTATTATATAGTAGCATACGAGTATAAATGTGTTCTGTCTAGTGAAATAGTTACTGAGGGCATATTCGTTCGTAAGTGGAACATCTTTGGTAGGTACTGCGAGTATAGTTGGTGCCCATTAAAATTGGGGTATATTCAATGTCAGGACTAAGTAAAAAGTGAGACGATATCTTCATTTTCTGAAATATGAATTTATATTATATTTTACTTTACGTTGATGTTTCATATACTCTTATTATATTTAATATTTAAACTTTTGTAAGAATATCAACCATGTGTAACGTCCCCATCCTAATTTTGACAAAACTGTGTTAAGTCACTGGTTTTATCTGGGTGCCGGTAGACAACCCTACTACAGCACTACTGGGACACCGTAGGGACTTACATGGCTAGGATGGACCCCGAGCGGTAGGGGTTGGGATGGATGGTTCGTGGGGAATGAGACTAGAGAGTATTTCAATAAGATATATTTATTATTCTAGTCAGATGCTAAACTAATAATGAGTTGCCAGGTAGATCTCCTGTGACGAGGAAGTAGGCACGATAACGGTCTCGCAACCTTTCTATAGACCGCGATCGACACTCCGGTGGGGTGAACTACCAGATCACATTTATTTCGCCATTTCGTCAGACGTGCTAGATATAACCACACATGTACTCAGCATGGCTTCCAACATTCAACAAACATGTGTTATTCTCACACACAAAATTGCTGATCTCGATTTTCACCAGCCAGGAAGGTCCATCGGTCGCTCTGTGCTCGCTCATCAACAGGATGCAAGCTGTATGAGCTATATGCCACTCTCAGCAGGATGGCAACCCAATACTTTTGACCTCAAAGGAAATGTACAAGCGTGGGTTAACCTTCTGCCGGAATAAGCCTTAAAATAATTATGCTCCTACATATGAATAAATAAACTTGCACAATCTAGAACAGTAGGCTTTATTTGTACCAACTTATTTTCAAACTTTATATTGTGTAAAGTGAATTGTATCCATCTTTATCCGATAGCAAACAAAAGTTTCTTAGAATTGGGATCAAACTAACTTCCCTCGTAGCTACGAAAACGATTATTGATGTTAAGTCTCAAAGGACTCAAATGGAAGCAGGACAGCTAAAATTTTAACATAGAGTCTCTTGGTCTTCTGATAGATTTCCATGTCTCAGGGATGCATTTTAAAATTCCTTGGGACATAAAACCTATTAAGTTTTGTCATCGTATGAAGTTAAAAACCCTTACAATAGGTATTGTCTTCAATACCTTTTTCCACAAATATAATATAGTTAATTTGATGAAAAAAATGTTGGATACAATGAATAAATGAGAAAGTAGAGGAAGCAAGACTGAGATGGTATGTGCATGTAATAAAGATGAAGAAGAAGATGCAAAGAAAGTGATATAAATAAAATATGTGGAAAAAAAGACATCAAGGAAGGCCAAGAAATAAATTGGAGGAGCAGATGATAGAAAGTGTGCAAATAAGAGAAGAAGAATGGACGCAAATAAAGGAAAGGGGGAATGGGGGAATTATATAGGAAGATGTGGGCATTTTACATAACTTATCAGGCCACACGCTAGAAACAGTTGATGATGATGATGATGATGATGATGACTTGATGAGGCAGGCAAAAAAGGCCCACATTGGAAGGCACGCAGGCTAAAGGGTTTTAAAATCGTTTGGAATAGTTTGCTGGAGACAAATAGTCAAGGTCTTAATACAATTGGGGTTGACTGTGAGAAAAGGGTTGGAGTTTAATAAATACTATATATTTTTCCCACTTTGGAATGTAGTGTATTTATTCTAAACGATACCTTCCTCATTCATCGCCCTTTAGTACAAACATGTAAATAACTAATATGGGTTTAAGTAATGGGGCAAAAAATAAAAACCCCCCCAATTTCAACTTTAAAGTTTGAAAAACAATATTATTTTTGTAAAGAAGAATTTGATAAAACAGATAACATCAGCTGAGCTAGATAAGAGGTATTTTGAAGATTTAAGACTAGATCATACGTAATGGTTTGAAGGTTACGTGTGTCCCATACGGTACAGTACATCCTTGATTGTGTAGCCTCCCTTATGATGTCACATTTGTACCAAGTGATCGATTAGTTAATAAAATTCAATTAATGAACATGACTAGTAAAGGCCCAAATCAAGAATTAAAAAATATGAAATTGATTGATGGTTTTCTAAAATGTTAAATAGAGAATGCATTATAGCTATCAAATATCATATTGAGGGGACAAAGAAAATAAATGTGACGATAATGAAATTCTATAGGAGCTTTTATCACGCTTTTCAGAATCAAATCTCATTTTATTTTAAATGTTAATATGAAACCTAATGGTTGCAAATATGTACATTTATAATGATTACACAAAAGGTTACAAACGCCTGAATTCACGTTTATGGAAAACATGGCAGCATCACAGATAAAAGGAAACAAACGAAATAGGGACACAAAATTCATGGATATATCGATATTAATGTGATAATGTTCGTCATTTAATTTTTTTTTTTAAGTATTCCTATAAATCCCTAGTTAACATAAATTTTAATTATTTGAGGCATCCACATCCTAAGGTCCCTTGTCCGAGTACCTTAAATTTTTGGAAACCAAAAAGACACATTAAACTGGACATATTTTGTAATGAAAGTTATGATTTTTTGTATACTTATTACTGTTATTCAAGGAATTATTCTGAATAAATCCCAGCTGCAGAAATTATGAATTATTCTTAAAAACCAAAAGTAAAATTACAGGGAAAAGCTTCCTTATAAAATTGCATGATTGAAAAGAGCCATTTTGGAATTTAAAAACTATACAAGGGGTACTTTGCTTATGTAGGAATAAAATCTATGCACAAAAAAAGAAAAAAACAGCATTGTTTACTCTTTTTACAATTTATACCAATCAAACTTTTAAAAAATTTAAATATAAATAATTTTAAGAATTCTTCCATAAATATGAATGAAAATCCATTTTTTAAAAGACTGGGTGGTGATGATTCACTTTAAGGAAAAATTAGACAAACATGTTTTATTTCTTAAGGCTTCTCTGGAAATTAATAATGAAAATAACTTTAAACTTCAAAGAGTGGGGTTTGTAGTGTTTAAAAAAGACTTAGTTCATATTATTGTTGCAAATTTTATGCGATATCCTGGAATGCCATATATAACTCGATATCATCAAAATTCTGCATCATATATTTGTTTTAAATCTTCTGGAAGTTTAAGACAATTTGAAAAAAAAACCTTTTTGATATTGAGAAAATTTGATTTGTTCCACTGGAATTCCAATTCAATCTATGATCTCTTCCATTTGAAGAAAAATCTCCCTAGAAAGTCCCAAACCCGTGTTGAGTGCAGTTTCACCTCAAACAAGAATGTATCGAGTAGGTGTGCTTCCTTGGGTGATATTAAATATCTTGCAGAGAGAAAAGGGTTTTCAGGTATACTAGTCCAGGAATATCGTCGGAAAAAACAGGTAAACCCGGGCAAAATTAAAATAAACCTAACATTTCATTATCTATTTCAGAGTTTACATGTTTAACAACATATCAAAAGTCCCCAAAAAGTCCAAAGCTTGGCTTTTTTTTTGTAGAAGACCCCAAAGTTCAAAAAGCCCATAAATACTTAAAAAATTTATTTTAAAGCGGGAAAAATGATAAGAAGTATACAAGTTTAGGATTGACTAAGAATTATAATTCTCATTACTAAATCACTATGAATATAACTAATAAGAATTATATGTTTTCAACATATCAAAAGTCCCCTTTAAATCCTCCTGAGTCCCATCCTGTTATAGCTCTTAATAAGTTCGTGACCTCTATTCTCTTCCCGAAATAATTTCCCCGGGTACACTTGAGAAATCTTGTGAAAACTCTCAATTTTATTAATACACTTGAATGCGTACCCCAATGGATAATTAGACACGTTGCAAATAAACTAAAAATAATAAACTAATATTATTATGGGTTACTCTTTCCCTCTCCTTTCACCCCTCCTTGAACACCGTAACTACAAACTTGTCGAAAGAGGTACCTATCTGCAGTGCTCTGAGAGTTTTTGTGGGATCTGAAATATCCCCTCTGAAACAACATGTGGGGGTTCTCTCAAGCAAGCTATTAGGGATGTCGTGATATACAAACACATTTCCTCTTAGTTTGATGTTCATCAACCATTTATCTATCGTTCATCGACTGGTTAATCAGCTTTACGACTGGTCTTGTTTGGAGACAGATCTATAACTGTGTCAAAGCTCTGGAAATATGTTCAGAATGTTATGAAAGACAAGAAGGGTGGCACATTCGGAGCTACAAAGCTCAAGCCCAAGAACAGGGCTAAACCTTTATCTGTCATGAAACAATACTATACAAGTGCAAGCACATACATGAATAACAGTATTAAATCGTATTGTGGGTGTATGCCCCTCTGGACCTGTCTAATTCAGTTCTTTTCATATAAAAATGGCACCTAGACATAGGTCTTTGATTGACCAAATATCGATGGGTTTTCGAGGAAACAGCCCCCTGAAGTCTTAGAATCCGTGTTTCTTCCCCAATCAGTGGCAGGTTGGAACACGCAGTCGTGTTAACTCGATGTGAGGACAGGGGTTAAAGGGTTCGAATCTTGGTCGGGTGAATGAGGGGGGTTTTTTTTCCCACGCAAATGGGGGTTTCACTTTCTTTAATTAAACCCTTTCCCCAATTTCCAATTTCATTAGCGTTTTTAAATTATTAAAGCGTTAACCGAAGGGGTGTAAGACGCGGTGCTAAATAAAAAAGAAGAATAAAAGAAAATTAACTCCAGACGAGCGCGATAAAAAATTTTATGTGAAAAATGTAGTAGTTAGTCTGCAGCACTTTCGACATCCCCGTGCTTCCAGCACTGGGGTGGCAGTTATTGAGAAGGTAAATATTTTAATTGAGTTTTTTAATCAGTTTTATCTAAATTATTTAAATGAACCCATTTTAGTAAAGTTGTAAAATTTTTTTTGTGTTAATTTAACAAAGACCTGAATACCCCCTTAAACAAAGATGGGTTCAAAAAAAGTATTTTTGATAGAGGCTTAAAAATTCCATTTTTTCTGTGTGAACAGCCATCTTACCCCACCTATTTATTCAGTTTTGTAAATAAACCCAATCAAAAATGAAGCAAGGCCTTTTAATTACGTGCCGTAAAAGCCTAACCCGTATCGGCCCAGTGATACTAAAGGGGCACCCCCACTATAAAGATACACATTTGCATAAAAAATACATTAAGCAAACCAGCTGCCCCACGTACTAAGTGCTTTATATATTTTTACTGTTATGAGTTGCCCTTGGAATGTCCAAACGATACTATTTTGATTAACATCAAGCCGGGTTTACACCTCACTTTACCAAATTTGGACCACGCCCCTTTTTATTTTTCCCTAAAACGGAGTTAAGTGTAAAATAGCGCAATTGATCAGGGTTTGAGGGTCTTTTCCTCGTGGGTCAACTCCCCCCTTTTTTCCCAAATTCCTGGGCCAGACCAGGGGATAAAGTGCACCAGGGGAAGAAGGTCGAGTGTTGGAACGTTTAGCGAGGAAAAGGTTGAAAGGACTTGTCCCACTGGGAAACTGGGCTGGGGGGATGGATTGGCAGGAGGCATAGACCGGGAAATCGTGAAGACTCACCCGGGGCAAAATGTTGATTTAGGAGAGATGCCCCACAATCTTTGGAATGGTTTGTAAAACAGCCATGGGGGTGAGCCCCAGGGCTGGGACCCCTTGGGGACACCATCGCGCCCAAAAACCGGGGCAGTGACGGTAGTTGGCCGGGGAAAAAAAAGATGGACAGTCAAACTATTGTAACGGTCTGTATTTTTAAAAGTTTCTCACCGTTTTTAAGACTTACTTTCGACAATTGGGGGGCCTGCCGGGGGGTTTATAAAAGGGGAAGAAAGGGGGGGAAAATTTTCCCAATCACCCTCTAAAAGGGCCGCGCTGCTCCCGAAAGGGGGTGTGGGGGGAAGGGGGGGAAAAACTCACTTTGTTGGCAAAATTTTTGGAAAATTATATGGTAATTTTACAAAATCATTTAATTTCCGACTTTTTTTAATAAAAAATTTTGTTAGTGTTTGCAGGAAAAAAAAAAAATCTTTCATTTTTCTCTTTTTGATCATCGAAGTTGCTTTATAAGTTTTTTCTGAAACATTTTTTTTTCTAGGCTGATTTTTGCCAAGCATGGCCATTCTAGGAGAGATTCGTGTGCTGGGTTTAATGATTTGAAAGGCAGCGTGGATAAATTTTTTTTTTTATTTTCAATTAAATTTTGGGGGTATCCCTTGGTAAAAGTTTTTTTAAAGGTACTAGTTTTTATACGCTACAAAAAAAACCCCACCCCCCTTATGTTCCCAAAAAGCAAAAATTCTCTTTGATTCATATCCCCCCGAAGAACGTCGACTTTTAAAATATACTTTCTAGAAATAGAATTTCTCATTCTGTTCCCTGTAAAGTCAAGCTTCACAGAATTTAATTCACAAAAACTCTCTTCAGTAAAAGGCTTTCTTCCCTTGAATTTTGGCTTTCCCCTTAACCCCGGTCTAAATTTAAAACCTAACCTAGGGGGAAAAATGCCAGGTGCTAAACAGCTGATCCTGATGTTCCCCGGGGCCCCGGTCCGGGGTTTAATGGGTGATTACGAGACAGTTTCGAGAAGTAGCGCGGATTAATTTTCCCGCTTTTTGGTAGGAAGTCCCCAAACCAAATCACGATGCCCACCCGCGTCTCACGCCCCCCAATTAAAAAAAAACCAAAAAACAAACCCGGGGTGACTTGTTGGGACACGTGACCAATTGGAGAGGGGAAAGGGAAAAAGGCCCCACTACCATGGGGCGCTTACCCAAGTGGGTCCCCGGCTTTTCTACTCCTCCCCCTTTTTGTTTCCCCGGCAAAAACCTTAAGTAGGGGGCACAAAGGGAAAGTTAATTTGTTCAGCACCATCGGGTGGAAATGATAGTATATTTGCACCCAAGGGTGACACAACTTTTTGATCGGCCCCCCCGGGGTGAACAAAATTTTATTTTTCAGCACCATAAGGGGAAAACTAATATTTGTTTTTAGCACAAAAGGGGGACCCTTTTATACGGTAGGACTGTTAATTCCGAAGTCGGGGCGTTTTTCCTTAAATGGACAAAGCCCGTAAAGTTGTAAAAAATGGTGAATTTCTTTTATTATTTTTTAAATTTTTTAAATTGGTCATTTAATTGGATCACTTTTTTTGCGTCAAGTTAAAATTTAAATTTAGGGTTTAAAGAAGTATTTCCATTGAAATTTTTCTTTAAAATATTTGTTTTTGGTCGCCCTAGGCGCTTGTTTTATTTCATTGTAAAATTAATTATTGTGTTGTGCACAAGTAAGGTTGGGTGCATTTAAATTTTTTTAAAAAACTTTTAAAAATTTATTTTTTTGTTTCTAAATTTTGAAAGAATTTTTTCTTTTGTTTTAAAATTTTAAATTTTAAATTTTGCAAAGTATTTTATTAGAATATTTTTTTGAACTTTTTGGTTGTATTTATGCCGAAATTTTTTTAAAAACTTTGTTTTTGTTGTTTTATGGGGGCCCCAGGGGACTGATTAGGTCTTAAAACCCAACCTCGGTTTTTTTAAAAAAAGGGGTTTTTGTTCTAACCTTTTAGCAATAGTGTATATTTTTGTCTTTTGGAAATTTCAGAAAACTTTCTTTTTTTTTGGAGCTCTAAAGCTTTTTTAGTTATAATTATTTTAAAATTATTTTTTTGTTTTTCCCTAATTTTAAAATAAATATGGTTTTTTCGGGGGCTCCCCGTTTTCTTTTGTTTTTTCTTTTAAACTTTTTTTTATAAAAGTTTTTCCAAAAAAAACCCACAAGATGACCCCTTTAAAGGGCCCCTTGAATTATTTTTGTATATTTTTCAATAAACTTTATTACACTTTTTAAAATTTGCTTTTCCCGTTTCTTTTATTTTTTTATTTAGCTTACTCCCCCTTTTTTTTGGTATTTTGGTGGTTTTTTTCTATAAGGTAAAGAAGGGTGTAAAAAAAACAATTTCAAAATTCCATTTTTCTACTCCAGTGGATTTACAAAAAAGTAATTGCGAAAAAACTTCACGATTCCTTTTTTTTTTCCTTCATACATTTTTTCCCCTTCCAAAAGGGACTCAAATTGCTTCTCAAACTGTCACGTGAAAAAATTTTAAAAAATATTATTGGATTTTTAAAAAATACAAATTAAAACCAAAATAGTTTTTGATTTTCCCATTTTTTTTCTTCAAGCAAAAAAAAAACAAGGTCCATTTAGTTACCTGAAAAATATGAAAGGGAAGGGGGAAAAATTTAAAAAAAAACCCCCTTAGTTTATTGGTTCAAAATTTTTTCAAAAAAAAAAAAGTTGACAATTGGTGAAAAAAAAAAACAAACTATGGGTGAATCAAAAACCCTTTTTATTTTCAGGAAAAAATTTTTAAAAAAATCCTGGGAAAAATTTTTAAAAAAAATTTTGGAGGAAATGGTTTCCCAGAAAAAAAAATTTTTTTACCTTTTTTGTTTTGGGGTTTTTGGAAAACATTTTTTTATAAAACATGTTTTGTAAAAATTAAAAGGGGTTTTTTAGATCAATGAAAACATGTATTTGCGGGGCGGGGTATTTATTTTTTGGGGGGCAGCCCCCAAACGCACTTTTAAAAAATCCCCCCACGAAAATTTTATCTATCCCAAAAAAAAAAAAGGGGGGAGACCCCTTTTTCAGTTGCAACTCGGGGGCCCCCGGGGGTTTTTTTTTTAAATTTGGCGCGACAATATTCATATCATTTTTTGGGGGTTTTTTTAATAGAAAATTTTTGTTTTTCCTAATGAATCACTAAAGGGGACATTTCCCTTTTAAAAAAAAAAAAAAAAACCAAAAACCCTTACTTCGCCAAGCCAAAAATTTGGGGATTTTTTGGGTTTAAATTTAAAAATCAAATTTTATGGTATTCTAAGGGAAAAATGAAAATTTTTTAAAAATACTCCCGTATTCTCTTGCAAATTGTAAAATTCATTTAAAATTTAAAAATACTCATTCAGTTTATAGTTTACTAAAGGGGGGTAAACCATAATTTTCCCTTTTAGGGTTTTCCCTGTTCCCAAAAAAAGGCAAAAATTTATAAAATGAGTATACAAAAAAATGAAAAGGGTTTTATATATTGGTTTTAAATTTCAAAAAATTTTGGCCCCCGGGGGGACCTGAGCCCAAGTCAGGCTGTGTTTTCCGAAAGGGGGCCCTTTTAAATTTCGTTTTTTTATATTTTGGCCCCTTTTTTGGGGCCGAAATTAATCAGAAGGGCAAGTATAAGAAAATGTTTAAAAAGAGCCAAAACACAACAAGTTAAAAATCGCACTTAAAAAAATTTCTAAAATTTGTTTGCTGCGTTATTTTGGAAAGGGTTTTTAGGGGGTTTTTGGAAGTTTTTTGATTTTTAAATTTTTATTGTCGTCATTTTTTTTTCTTTTAAAAAAAGCGGGGGGCAAGGGCAAAATTTAAATAGTAAATGTGCTTTTTTAAGATAAACATTATCTAAATAAAAAGCACCCCCGTTTAAAAAAATTTAAACGAGTATAAAAAGGGGGGTACAATAAATAAATAAATTTTTGCTTAAACTCCCCCCGTTGGTTTTTTTTCCCAAAATTTTTTTTAAAATAGAAGGTATAAGAAAACAAAAGGGGGGAAAGCTTAAAAGTGATATGGTTATTTTTATTATTTTTTTTGATTTGGTTATTATTATTTTTTTTTTTATTAGGTAATTAGTTTTTGAATTTGGCAAAAATTTTTTTGGGAAATTTTTTAAGGGTAAACAATTTTTTTTTTAATCAGAAAAAATTTAAAAACCCAAAAAGAATTTTGGGACAAATTAATTGTCTTGAATGTTTTTAGCCAGCCCAAAATTTTTATGATTTTTGGGGAGGGGTTTTTTTTTTTGATATTTTGTTTTTAAAATTTTATTTAAAGATGTTTTTTCTTGTTGATTTTTAACATTTTTAAAATTTAAAATTTTTGGTTTTTTCTGGGGAGATGGTTTTTTTAAAGAATTCAATTTTTTTTTGGGAAAAATTTTAAGTAAGTAATTTTTTTATTAAACTCTACAATTCCAGGGAATTTATTTTTAATAAAGCTAAAAGTCTTTTCAAAAAAAAAAATAATAAAAAAGCTTTTAAAAAATCAGAAAATTATTTTAGAGAGGAAAATTAGTTGTGGTTTGGGGTTTGTGAAACACCCTGACGGGGTTTTTTAAATGAAACCAAAGGCCCACACTTCTTTTTTAAAAAAAAACCCCCCCGCAACCTAAAACTTAAAAACCTTTTTCTTTTTAAAGATTTGGTGGGGGGAAATTTCTTTAGGGCCCCTTTTTTCCCCCAAAAATTTTATAGCTTTCCTTCAAAACTTTTTAAAAAGGACAGTAGGGCTCCCCTCAAAAAAAATTTTTATTTTGTTAATTTTTACGGGAAATTAATTTTTTAAAAATAAAAAATTTTGTTTAAACAAACCCCTTTTTTAAAAACTTCATTTTAAAATTTATAGTATTTTAAATTTTTAAAAATTTCCCTTTTTGATTATTTTTTTCCTCATTCCCTCAAATGAAAGAAATTTTTCTTGTTTCAAATTTTGGTGTTTAAAAAATTATAAATAAAATTTTTTTAAAAAACAATAGTTAATTTATGCATATTTTTTTTTTAAAAAATGGGGGACGTGCCCGATGGACTTTTTCCGTTTTTTTTTCTTAAAAAAAAAAATATTTTTACAAAATCTTAAGATTTCTGAAGGAATAATGTAATTCTCATCAACAATCCAATAAGAACAGAATAAAAAATTTACGTGATATAGAAACTTTGAGAAAAGGGCGCATCTTTGTCACCAAAGAGAATTTCAAAAAATTCAAATTTCAAAGACCTTGGTTTAATTTATCTTAAATATAATTATAGAAAACTAGTCATATTATTATCTCTATCAATTCCGTTTTTCCCAAAAAATGGGGGGGCCATTGCTTGTTCAGAAATATTTTTAGCAATGATTTATTTTGTAGCTTTCTGTCAAAGTTTTTGTTAATGGGGCCCAACGTTACTTTATTTCAACCTTTACCCCATAAAGAAATCATTTTTAATTTGGGGGTTTTAAATAAACAAAGCCTTCGTTGAAAGTGTTAGCAAATATACATTTTATTTTTTAACTTATTAAACTAATTAAATTTTGATCTGGGTTAGGCTTACTCCACTTTTAATTCTATTTTAATATTACATCCCATTCATAACAAATTTGGGGAAAAAAATAAAAAGAAGGGGTGGGTTTTATTTCTAAAAAATTAATTCTGGTATGCCTTACAATCGAAAATGTACTATTAAAATGCTAATTTTTTTTTGATGTGTTTTACAGATAATGGTTTTAATAAATTTTTAAGAGGATATTGCCCTGTCCCGCCATTGCTCCAAAATGTGGCAAAGAAGCCCGTGCGCTCTTAGGGAAATCATTTTTACGAAAAAAAAAAAAAAGCTTAATATATTATTTTGCATTTTTGAAGACGAAGAATATGGCAAGTCCCTTTGTTTTAAATTTTCTATTCATTTTTATTTTTAAAAGCCATAAACCTTAATAGATTCTTTTTAAAATAAATCTGTTTCAGAAATAAATAAAAAAAATTTAAAAGTATTTATACTATTATCTAACTAAACTTTTCCCATAAAAAAAAATCCATACCCCAACAAAAAAAAAGGGAAAAATATTTTTTTTTAAAAACGATTATTTTTTTAACGGTTGTTCTGTATTGGAGGAAAGACTCGAATACCAAGGGGGACGGGAAAGGGTTTTGGGAGGGGGCAGGGGGGGTTGGTTTGAAGGAAGTAAACACAAGGGAATGTGGTGTGTCCGCCTGACCCGCGCCTGTGCTTTGGGAAAAGGCAGATAAAAAAGTCAGAAAAAACTATTAACATTTATCTCAGTAGTTTTGCGTTTGTCTTGAGAAGTACAATAAATACTTCGGGTTTGCGAAGAAGAGGCTTTATAAATACATCTACATTTATGGCCCCGTAAGAAAAGCGAGGAATGAATTAAAATAATTTTGGGAAACAAAGGTAGTCTACAAATTTTTTAAATTTAGAACATGAAAATAAATTTTAATTTATCAATTTTTCAAGAAAAAATATGTAAGCGAATTTTTATATTAATTATAAAATGAAAAATTTACGCTAGGAAAATATCAAATCCCTTCCCAAATAAATTGGGTTTTTTAAACGTGCCCGTTTGAATATTCCAAAAAACTAAATTTAGGATTTAGGATATATTAAGGTATATCGAACAAATTGCCACCCCGTTTGCCTGTGTGTTATGGGAACCCCTCAGTGAAAAAAATAAATGTGTTGAAAAACATTCTAAAAAACCATTTTTACAGGTTTTAAAAACTATTTTTATTCTTGCAACTTTTTTTTTGATAAATCCTATAAATAAAATTTAAAAAAATCCTATATAAAAAATATATAAAACTGTACTTTTTTTAAATTGTTTAAAATATCTTTTTCAAGCTATATGGCTGCGTAAAACCTAACTGTATATTACAAATTGTAAAAAAACCAAACGAAATGACGTACACGCTAATTTTCATTTAACGGGGTTTTTCCCGTTGACATGTATGGGGGTTCAAACCCCGGGCCCGGGGTTGCTAGGGGTTTTTTTAAAAAATGTTTCCATAACGTCACCCTTGAAAATTTGGGTACTTTTAACTAATTTTTTCTTTCCCCTTTCCAATTTATTGCTTTTTTAAAAGCTTTTCCCGGTAGGTATAAGCCCCCGAGAATAAAATAAGGTAATTTTTTTTAAAATCAAAAAATTTTTTGGGGACCTTGGGAATTAATTGCAGTCCCTAAAAAATCCAAAGGGGCTTTTTTATTTTTATACACCCATTTGGGGGCCCCGCGTGATCTAAAGTCTATTTCCGCAATAGCATAGATGTGATGAGGGGATTTAAAGGTTCGAATCTAGGGGGGGTTGTACGAGGGGGGTTTCCAAATGGTTTATATTCCTCCACGAAATGAGGCATACTTAATAGTGATAAAACCTTCCAACCAAAAAACCCTTAGCTTTAATTAGTACATAAGCATAACACCCGAAGGGTAGAAAGAGCAGTGTTAAAGAAAATACTTTTTACCGTATTTTAAATTTTTAATTTTTATCCCTTAAAGGCTTTTGGAGAAAATTGCAAACGTTTTTAAATTGAAATAGAAAAAACCAAAAGTTGTGGGGGCAGATAACGGGGGATCTAATGGTCCCACAATACATCTATTGAGACTGTAGTTGTAAATATGTTAGTTTATCCCTTTCCCATCAGAACATTACTTTGATGGGGAAATTAAGGCTTTTACAGAACCAAAAAGGTAGGTGGACCCAAAAAAGACCTTTTTAATATATTTCTTTTTGATTTTTTTTTTATGTTTATCGGGGATACATATTATGGCCTGTTATAAACTAACACTGGTAAAAAATTTAAAAAAGTTATCAATGTTGCCCAACAAAAAATTGGTGTATTTTATAAAAAAACCCTTCTTCCCAGAATCTCCCATTGAAAAACATAAAACCAAGCTAAAAATAGCAAGTTTTAAAATTTAAGCTAAATGCTACTTAAAAAAAAAACGTTTGTAATAGATCAAAATTTTTTCAAAGGAAAAAAGTTTTTTGTTATTGAATAGATTCAAAAAAAATTTTTAATAAAAATAAATCTTCCTTTTTCACAAAAAGGGTGTCAGTATAGATCTTTTTTTTAACGACGGGGGTAGTCTATTCCGGGGGCAAGGGCCCCGATAAATAAATATAACGTACATAATATTAGTGCTTAAAAAAAGCAAATTCCGATCTCAAAAATTTTTTAAAAAGTGGTGGATTCCGGAGGGGGCGATAGGGGTTATCTCCCCCCCCCCCGGAAAGAAAAATTCGAAAATATTGAAAATAATATCTTTCTTTTTTTGTAAAGAATGACGCTACCATTTCCCTGCCAAACCCTTCAAAAACCCAACATCAAAAAGAGTTTGGGAAAAATCTTGAATAGGAAATTTTTCCAATTTAAATCACAAATCTTCTCTGAAAGTTTCCTGGTTTTGGCTGATGTGCCCCCCCATACTTCTATGGAAAATTTTTGTGAGGGGAAAAATTTTTTTACAGCGCAAAATTAGTAATTTTTAACTTCAAAATTTTAATAATCTTAGTTTTCCTGGAATTGATAATTGTTTGTAAATCTGGATGTAATTTTTTTTCTCTTGATTTCCTTGAAAATTTTCAAAACCCTTTCCTTGCTGCTTAAAAAACGGTCACCAATTTGGCCCCCGGTTTCCATTGAGGAATCCCTTTTAATTTTGGTGATTGAGTCCCTTTTTAATGAATTTTTCTGTTTGCACTAAGCCGTTTAAATTTTTTTGCCCCCTATTTTACAACAAATTTTACTGGGGTTTAAACCCATAATGCATGTATGCAAAAGTGTGTTGGTCGTGCAAAGTTTTCACATATGCTTTGTGGGAGAGACACTATTCCATTGTTTGCTCTAACATTTAACAAATTTATAAAATACCTTTTGATGCCTTGCAGCCCTTTCTGTCCATCCATGGAGTACAGAAAGACGAGTTTTTAAAAATTTAGAAATTTTTACGTCACACTGGGGCAAAATGCTCATTTGAACGGTTGATGATTCAGAGAACCCTTTGGTAGTGAAAAAAAAAGATGCCAATTTTTTGAAATTTTCAAAAAATTTTGATGCAAAAAATACGGCAATATCTGTGCACTGCGTTTTCATAGATTTCAATCAAGACTATTTACTCAAAATTCTTCCGCAAATTTAAAAAAGGGTTTTTCGATACGGGTATCAAACAATTATTTCAAAGTCCCCATAAATAAAAAGGACTCGATATAGCTGCTTTGAAGTACGTAGACTTCTAAGCATAAACTTTAAATGCTTTTTGTCCCTTAAAAAAACTTTTAATCATATTTCGTGACAACTAGTCTAAGTAAAAGGAATATGCTAGGAAATTTTTTTTGCAAATTTCATTTAGTTGGTTGGCCCCATAAAGGGTGGCGGGCATGGGGTTTTGCACCACTTTCTTTCCTTTTGTGAGAAAAAGGGGTTTATTTTTGCCCTTAAAAATGTCCTACTCTTCTAGAAGTCAGCTGCGTAGTTTTTACAAAACTAAAACCCCTATATAAAATAACAAAGTAATGTACCAAACTAATCCCCGGGGGGGTTTATAAGAAAATGGGGATGTGAGACTTGTCAAATTGAAAAAACAAGAAGTCGCTGCAAAAATGAAAAAAAAAGAACCCCTTTAGCCCAGGGTTTTCTAAAAATGACAAAGAAAAGGCCCTTGTGCTCAGAAGCCTGATATGGTTACGGAAAAAATTTTATAGAGAGAAAATTGAGTATTGCTACTTTTCCAAGCACATCAGAGCAACGGAGGGCTTTTAAAAAGGGAACTTCCCAAAAAATGTGGGGGGTGGGAAAAAAAGTACGGCGAAAGCGCTCACTGCCCCTAATTCGGACCCGTTTTTTTCGAAGACTTCCCCACCATCTTGTGAAAAGTTCAAGGGAAAGCTTATGATGTTTTGACACAGATCAATGCTGTACGTAGGATATGAGAAGAAAGTTATATTGGGGTCTTTAAAATAAAATGAATATTAAATTGAGCCTTTTTGGGCTCTTTGTTGATCGGAATTTTCTTCTTGGGAGCAATCCGATGGGTTTAGGATTTCACCATTATTGGTGAATGTCCCCCCTCAGAAGGAACATGACACGAAGAAGCTGTTTTTAAAAAGAAATTTACTTTTTGAAAATAACAAAGGGAAAAAAGAAATTTTCCCCATTAACAAAAACAACTACTATCAAGTGAAAGGCCAACTTTACGTGACCCGGAGGTTTTGCTCTTTGTTTTTTGGAAAAAAGTGGGTTAAAGGTCGAGAAAATTTTCAGAACGAGATTTTGGGGTCAAAAGGGGAAAAAAGAGCCGTTTTATCAGATTGTTTTCCCGCCAGGCTTTTAGTCCAAGACGCAGAGACCCTGCGATTTGAAAACCACTTACTAACAAGGCTATTGAAGACAAAAAAAAGGCTGAAAAAGTAAGGGAATGGCCCTTGAGAAAACCAATTTAAAACCAAAGTAGGGGAAAGCTTTATTATTAAGCTTCCAAACGCAAAAATAGGCTAAACCCCCTTACCTCAATTTTGATTTTTTTTTAATTTTCGGATTATTTTTAAAAAAAAAAAATTTAAATCTCAAAATTTTGGAATAGTTATAAAAAATTTAAAAATTTCGACTGTGTTTTTTAAAAATTTCCTAAACTAAAAAGTCTTGTATTTTTGGTGATTGTATCGTTTTATAGCTTTATATAAGGGGTGTCAAAAAAAATTTTCTATTTTTTCCCATAAAAAAATTAAAAAAACAATTTTTTTTAACTAATTAAATAAATAAACACAACATTTTAATGGGCAAATGCGGGTAAAAGATTGTTTCGGAGCTATATTGACATTTCGAAAAATTTTATCCAACTAGTTTTTAAATTTCAATATAAACTATAGTATAAGGAAAAAATGTTTTAATATATTAATCGAATGTGTTCAAACTTTTTTTATAAAAATTTTTGGGGAAAGTATAAATCACCAAAAGTAAAAATAATTTTCCCGTAATTTTTTTAAAATTTTCCCATCCACTTTGGTGAAGATGAAAAAACAACGGGTATTTTCTACTTTTACCATTGATTTTATAAAACATATAAGTTTTGTGAAATATTATAAAACATAACCAAAAATAATCAAACCTTACTTAGTTATTAACATTTTAAACCCTGACTGATGGTTTTTTTAAAAAAACCGGTGCTTTATAAAATTTTCAGCGATTTAAAAAAAGTGTTTTTGTAGATTCCCCCCAAAGTAAAAAATACGAAAAGAGAACAGATGAAAAAAGGACTGATTGGCTGAGCGTTTGAGTCACTCATACACAAACCCGCTCGTTAAAAAAAATTCTCAAAAATAATGGAAGATAATCTTAGTTGTTAAAAAATTTGGGAAAAGTTGAATTTGAAAAATAAAAAAACCTTTTAAAAAAACACCCTATACAATCAACATTGTTACTAACTTAAATTTAAAAATAAATGGTCGGAGAGGTGACCCCACAGTCTTTTTTCCATTCTCATATTAAAATGGATGATTACTAAAAACTTTTTTAATAGTTGGAAAAGAAAAAATAGCCCCTTTTTTTTCAGAAAAATCCACCAAAGGTCATAAGGGGAATTTTAAAATACCTGCTAGCATTTTAAACCTTACTCCATGACAATGATTTTTCAGAAACCCCTTTCGAAATTAATAAAAGGGGGGCATCTTTGTCCCCCCAAGAGCATAAAAAATTTCATATTTAAAAGATCTTTAAATTTAGTTTTTTATTTGCTTATATTCAGAAAAAATATTGGTTTTTTTTAAAATGTTTCGAATAAAAATTTGTTATTTTTTCAGTACAAAAAAATACAGTTTTAATATTTTTGTATTCAAATAGTGGGAGAAATATCAAAATTGGAAAATTTAAACCTTATGTAAAATAACCTTAAAATCCTTTATAGAAATGGAAAATTGCCATTTTGTTTTAATATTAAAAAATACGTAAAAAAAAACATTTAAAAAAAACATTTTTTGGGTCTTCACTTTATTAAAAAAAATAAACATAGTTTTTAATAATTTTCAAAACAATTAGGGTTTTAAATTTTATTTTTTTTATTTTATCTCTGAAAAAAATTAATCCAAAAAATTTATTTTGTGAAAATGAACTATCTAAAATTGCAAACTATATAAACATCAAAGGCCCCAAAACCCAAAACACTTTAATTGACTTGTACCCAATAGAATAAATCTGGGAGTCCGAGTTCCCGGTAATCTATCAGGGGGGCCCTTTTTGGCATTCCTTTACCCATTTTTGATTAGCCACAAAAAAAGTGCCCATTTAAAATTGGGAAAAAAATTACTATTTCAATTTTTGAGACTATTTAGATATTAAATTAAGTTGAGGAACCAAAAAATTACATTTTAGAATTAAAATTTATTTCGTCACAATGCTTTTTCCCAAATACATACTTTTAGCTAGTTTTTCGCATTTTACAATTACCGAGACATTTTAAAACTTCCAGTTTTTTTTCCTAGACGTTTCCCAAAGGGCACAGGGGAGGCCCCCCCCTTTTTTTCTTTAAATATTTTGTTCAAGGGCAGGCCCCGCACCACACACCAGGTAAAAATCATTGCTTCGGGGAAAAAGGATGAATAAATTTTTTACAATTTAAAAAAAAGCTCTAAATAATTCGGGGGCTTTTGTTTATCGTCTTAATAAAAAAAAAGACATGGAAAAAAAAATCCCCGGAAAGGACTACTCGAATACTTCCATAAAGAAAAGCTATATTTTAATATATTCTTATAAAAAACTTTTGGGTCAGGGCGGTGGAACGATGGGGAAGGGGGGGGACTGCCCAGGGGGGAATTGCCCCCCATGGAAAGAAGTTTCTTCTCTAGTACATTTTAAAAAACTTCGACAGATTTAAAAATTAAACTAAAAATTGCCCCTTTAAAAAGAACTCAAATGATTTTAAAGTGCATTAAATTTTCAAAAATTAACTGGAGAAGACCACATCTATGCTTTTAGAATAATGTAACTGTAAGAAAAAAACGTTTGAAAACGCTCTTAAAAGGGGAGGTAAAGGGGATAGAAGTGTTTTTACAGTTTTTTTTAGAATTTAAAGTTTTTTGGGCCCAAAAAAATCAAATTATTTTCAGTGCAACATAGAGTTTAGTTTTTCACTGCTAATATCGACAGATCTTGAATTCTGTCAAGGGTCCTGGGAATTTTTGTCAAAAAATTTTTCTCTTTATTTTAAAAATTTTTTACAAAAATTTCCGGGACACTCTTACGTATTCAAGATCTGTGGATATATTGCATGTGCAAAAAAACTAAATTATGTTGCTACTGGGGGAAAATATTGATTTATTTTTGGGCCCAAAAAATTTTAAATTTTATAAAAACTGTAAAATTACTGCGCACCCCCCTGCCTCCCTTAATGTTCTAGGGTCTCTAAATAAATAAATCGAGGCAAGGGCCACTCAAGATAAGTTTAAATGGGTTTTAATTTTTAAAAATTTTTTGCTAAATACAAATGAATTTTGAAACCTTTAATTTTTTTAAAAATTTGGCCCTGGGAAACACTTCAAACATCTGTTAGAGGGATTACTTAATTTTCGGTAATTATAAAAAATATGTTAGATATAGGTCTCTTGAAAAAAATACCAAATAATGAGTAAAAACGCATTTGACAAGTACAATCCCGCCTTGGAAGGTTATCCCTTTGACATATTGATAGTCATTTAAAAGCAACTTTATTTTAACTCAATTAAAAAAAACATGTGTTTTAACGTAAACTGGTAGCATGACAGAAGTCGCAAAAAAAAATCCCACCCCCTGAGACCTTATTTATCGCTGTAGGGTGTGTGAAATTTTGAAAAAAGGAATGTTGACAAAAGAATAATATTTACGAAACATTAAAAAATTATCAAAAAAAAAATATTTATTGAGTATAGAAAAAATGAATATGATTTCGATCAAAAATTCTTAACAAATTTTCCAAAACAACAAAAACCTGTTTGGTATCCGATGGTCTAAACTTTAAGGATCGCTCTTTAAATAAACTGGACTGCCGCAGACGCAGAATTGGGTTGCATTTTGTGGTTGTATGAGGGTGGTATTTCATAAACACTTTTTTTACTCTCCCCTTCACGCAAAAGTGAGCCCCTTCCTTAAATTGAACCTTCCCATCCCTAATATTAGCACATTTAATACACATGCTGTTTTACCTAAAGGGTAGAAAGGGGGAGAAAACAAAAAAAATAAAACAAACAAACCCAAAAAGAAAGTATGTTTCCCTAAATTAAAAAACACAACAACATAATATTTAGCTAAAAAAGCACCCCTTTTCTTTTTCAAGAAAAAGCCTCCAGTTTCATTTCCCGACTGTTACAGTATGTAAATTTAATGGGGTCAGCAAGTGGGGCCTATCGTAAGTTTTTTTTTTTTTCGATTCAGCATCTTTCCTAATTTTTTTTCATTTTATAATAGATAAGGGTAGAAGGGGTTTTTAAGTGAAGATGCATAGCAATTTAATGAAAAATTAAAAAATTTATTTTATAAATTACGCCACAGTATTTTTTATTTTAAGATTTTTTATTGTACATTTTATGAAACATGATTTTTCTACAAACAAACTAAGTCAGAGCAAAAAAAATCACCCGTTCTCCAGCCGAAATAAAAAACCCAAAGTATACTTTTAAACATGCCTGGATTTGAAAAACCGTATCCCTAGGTCAGTAGGCACACGCGTTTCCTACCGGGGGGTTTTAAAATGTCAACTTCCCTAAAATAAATTTGACTGAAATTAAATCTTAAATTTATTACAAAGA
This sequence comes from Timema cristinae, assembly GCA_039000515.1. Classification (NCBI taxonomy): domain Eukaryota; kingdom Metazoa; phylum Arthropoda; class Insecta; order Phasmatodea; family Timematidae; genus Timema; species Timema cristinae. Next base: position 57,585,583 of record JBCFYV010011172.1, on the reverse strand, counting down.
ATACAAGATGTAATGAAGACTTGAAGATGTTCCCGATTTAAAAAAAAGGTTATCCTTTGTAAAAAATTTATGTCATGGGGGAAAAAATATTTAAAATTTTTAACATTTTGCCTTTTAAAAGAAACAAAATTTTTTTTGTTTTTATATGAATGTAAAAATTTAATACACTTTGTAAATGTACTATAAATTAGTGTTTGGAGAGAGTTGGGTCATTGTCCTAGTCTAGAGTCAGTTTTAACGTTACCCCCAATTCAATGTCTAAAATCACTCCAGATCAGGGGTCTGAATCGTGACATTGCTCACCATTCAAAAAGCCCAACGGTAAGGGGAAAGGGGGCCCTTTTAACCCAAAATATTATTTTTTTAATAAAAATTTTTTAAAAGGGCGATTTTTTAACTAACTAATTTAACCCCTTTTTAATCAAAAAATATTTTTTTAAAAAACATTAGTCGATGTTTTTGTTTTTCTAAAAGTTTTTTAAGAGGTTTTTCAATTTTAATTTTTTTTTTTTTTCTTTGTGTAAAACATGTCAATTTCAGACTTTAAAAGCGTTTTTTTCTATTCTACAACGGCCTAAAAAATTGTTTTCCCCCACGATTGAAACAAACTTGTGACGTTAAATGATGGTGTCGTTTTCACGGGAGCATAGGGGCCTAATGTAGATTCTAAAACCTTTCATCAAAAAAAAGTTAATCATTTTTTTCTCTAGGTTTTTTTACTTTTACTAGATGGATTAGTGAATAGTATAAAAAAAGTATTTTTTTTTTTTGAAAATAGATATTTCGTTTTTTGAAATACAAAATGGCAACTTTTCTTAGGTGGTAGAAAAGGCCCCGCTTGGGCGAGCCTTTTTGGTTAAACAAAGAAACCCTCCCAGCGCCTGTAAAAACCCGAAAGACAAACGAAGAGTACAATGCCGTTTTTCTATTCTTTTCTTTCTTTAAACTGTGTCCTCCCCAAGATAATTACACTCCCTTTTTGTGTCCGAGAGTGTTGTCTCTTGAAAAAAGAATACAGGAAAAAAAGGACTAGGCGTTGCCAGCCCGAGTATTTCCTCTTCTAATGGATGAATTGTCCTGACGTATTCATCAAAACTCCCTCCCCCCGCACACCCGGGTGCGCAACTTTAGCCTGGCATTTAGCTTTTAGAAAAAATCTCTTTAAAAAAGTCTTTAAGCCATACAATATTTTTCAGGAAATTGCACCCTTTGAACTGAGCCTCAGTCACACCCAAATAAAAAATTTGGCCTCACAGCCAAAGGAAAAGGTAAAACAACTAGTGGGCACATTTTACATTTTAAAGGTATTTTGCCTGTTTTTGACAACAAACTCCCTCACTTCCCCCCTTCAGTTTTGGGGGGAAAATTTTTTGGTTGAGAAATTTTTGAGGCAACGCAAGGTTACAAAACCTCGCAGGTTAGGGGGGGCGAATGGTGTTTATGTTGGTTCGAGAGGGTGGGGGGGGAGTCAGCCTTGCGAAGAATGTAACCGCTTCAGCGGGCACCCGTAACCAGGACCTACCCCTTCCCCCGTTTCATCATCCCCCCTCATCATCCCTGCCAAAAGGGTTAACGGCTTCCGATGGAAAATGTTTATTCTCCCACGCTCTTTTTTTTTTTTCACGTAAATATAAACTCAAGACCTCGCATCGCGCTGCTGTAAGAAGATTTTAAAAGGGTTTCCTAGCTTTGGCCTTCCACCCTTTGTTGTTTCAATTTGGGGAGGATTTTGAATTTTCTTTTTTTGATTTGAAAGTAAATTACAGTTATTAGCTGCGTGACTTTAAAACAGTTCAATTTTTAATACGAGGTATTTTTTGGGAAGATAAAAATGTAATTAGATTTAATAAAACTTTTTTAACCTTTGGGATAGTGAGTGGTATCTGTGGCTGTACCTTTTGGTTGTTCAAAACTATAAGTAAACTAATTTTTTTTTATTCATTAATAATTTTGACCCCAAAAATAAATATTAATATTCTTAAAGCTTTTCCCACCAAAAAACCCTTCCAAATCTTGAGAGGTACAGATAGAGGAAGTTGGAAAGTACTACTTTGCATGGAACCTTTCTATCCTATAGGCCGAAAAAAAGGTGTTTAAGGGAAAGACATCACTGGCTATTATTTATTTTATTGCTGTTGACAAACCCTTTTTATCCCATAGGAAAATAGGTGTTAGAGAATGACTTACTGGGTTTTTTATTATTTAGTGTATGCAACCTTTCATCCCCTTTGGGACGAAAAAGGTGTCTAGAGAATGACACACTGGCTATTATTTTTTATATGTAGTAGGACAACCTTTTTATCCTTTTAGCTAAGTAAGCTCATTGAGGGTACAGATAGAGGAAATTGGGAAATACTACTGTTTGCTATAGTGACACCTTTTTATCCTATAGGAAAAAAAAAAAAAAGTCAAAAGGGAAAGACATCACTGGGGATTTTTATTATTAAATCTAGATAAAAGGAAAAATATCAAACACTCACGTTGGGGGAAATGGACAAAAATGCCAGTTAGCTAGTTTCCCACTTATGGAAGGTTTTTGGGGTTTAAATCCCATCCAGGTGTACTAAGGTGCTGAATTTTTTTTTCGATTGTTTCCAACTCTTTCTCTTGGAAAATGAGCCGTAGTTACGTTTGACACATTCCATGGAAAAGCTCCCCCTTTGTACCAATCTATACAGGTATTAGTACGAAAACGGGGGTATTTTAAACCCGTTTTGATAGGATTCATGGACATAAACTAATACAACCTAGTTAAACCTATCGTAACCATCAAGAAAAATGCCTACAATATTTGCTGATCTAACCTATAATAACCTAACATAACTATCAGGCGATTGAACAGACGCTGGCTATATAAATTTGAGTCATAATTAAACAAAAGCAAAAGGTAGTTTAACAGGTGTGGTCAAAATTTAAACAAGCATCCTAGGGACCAGCCTGGTACAAAAACGACCCGTGTATTTCAGCTAGGATAATCCCAGATTACGCCAATCATCCTAAATGGCACTTGAATGAGATATAGGGATAAGATTTGTTGAATCTCGTTATTGTGAAAGTCTGTTGTGAAAAATAAAAAAATAACAGATTTGGATAAATGTTTAACATAATATACCATTATCAACTGGGTTGAATGAACCATGTATCATAAGAAGGAATCAAGGCTTAAAATCGAACTATTCAGTACTGAAAAGGCAGAGATAAATTAATGAAAGGTGTGACCATCGTTTAAACTGAGGATTTTCTAAAACTCTGCCGGTAATCCTGCGAGGCATCAGAGCTTTATGAGGTAAATGCATCTGTTAAGTGTTCTTTTCTATAAAGCAGTAGAAAAATTAACTCTGCAGTAAACATTAGAGTTAATTTATAAATAGACATGTTTGTCTGGCAAATTTTTAATATTACTATTGCAAATCGGTGACGACAATTTCCCTAAAGACATGGTGAAATAAATGTAACAAATCATATGGACGGAATTGTTCAATATATTTAAGAACGTTTATCCTATATGTCAAATTTGTAATAGAAATATAAAAGATGTTTGCGTAAAAGAGCCATCTTAACGTCTAAAATGACACTGTCAGAGCCAGAAATGAAATTTAAATATCATGTTAATTTATAGGTAAGGAAAGAATCTACAAATTTTTTAGATTGCGTGTCAAAAAGAAACAGATGAATTTTAAATTTACTCACTCCACAAGGTACGGCCACCTTATAAACTCATTCTGAAGATGTTCTCCTGTTATTTTTACTGAGAAATTATAAATGCTCAACCCTTTGTAGTGGAACAATGGTAGAAGTGCGTGATTTGAAAAAAACATAATCGAGGCAGTGATTTAAACTGGTTGTGATAAAGGTCAACGCTTATCATACCCACTATCTCATTAATGCCGAGTGAATATCCTTTAAAGTTAAACGACTACAATTTTCCCGTCAAACTATGCTTCGCTATCACCATCAATAAAGCAAAGGACAGTCTTTTAAAATAGCAGGAATTGATCTAAGTGAAGGTTTCTTTTCTCATGGGCAGTTTTTTCGTAGCCTGCGCTAGAGTAATCAAAATAATATATATATTTTTATTATTCAGCCCCCATAGCAATAGACGAAAATGTTTATTTAATGAGATATTATAAAATATCTGGCAGGGTTGTTGAAGAATGTGTTATGTGTTGATGCTTTTTACCCGTGTGAATAGCGTGTGACTTTACTATGTGTATATTATGATTGAATGCCTTATTGACTCATTCGGTCCTTGATTCTAATCTGTTTCATTTGGTTGAATAGACATTGGCAGATGATCACGTCCTTAATAATTATATAATAATAATAAAATATAATAATAATAATAATATAATAATAAATAATAATAATAATAAAATAATAATAATAATTTCTTTTTTTGGGCGGGGTTTTAAGGCCGGCGCCTTTTCTTACACTTAAACCCACTTACACCACCTACATAGCATATATTTAATAATCATGTCCTAAAAGCTAGTTTATAATATTTGTAATAATAATAAACATTCCCTACATAATTGACTGTATATCTAGAACATATTAAACTGAACTAATGTGGAAAGTAGAATTAACTAAGGATAGAGAGAGAGAAAAAAAACATTAAGGCACACAATCTTACAATATTATATATTATATATATATATGCCATTATATATATAGCCATTATATATATGCCATTATTTATATGCCATTATATATTTTATATATATGCCATTATATTTATAATATCCCATTATTAGTATTGTTCAAAATCTGTTAATAATACTTTTTTAAAAAATAGGTTAGAAGTAATTTAAGTTTAAATTTATGTGATACTTTCACTTCGTTTGTAAGTCATGTAATAATAATTGAAGAGTTTTGTTTATGGGCTTTAATTTACCACTTAAAAACGTTTCGATGGCCACATGATATAATGCACCATTTTTTATCATTTCTTAACCCCTCGGAGGAAAAGGGAAGTTATCAACTGTTAAATTTGATCAAAATTATGTTTGCTCTCGTTTGTATGAGGAGTTTTCACTCTAGGATATGGTCCAATACATAAGCCATATGCCATATCATATAATGTAATTATAATCTTAATCTACCCAGTTTAACTATTAGTACGGTCTTTTCATAATTATATCCTCCTATTGAGTTCTAATACTTTCAATTAGTTGTTTATACATAAAATCTCCTCGTTTTTTTTCTATTAAATTGTTGTCGCTCGTGAGTTCCTCAGAGCTGGTATTTTTATTGTATCTTGTATATTTTATCTCTTAATGCATTGTGTACTTATAATTAAAATTATTTAATCAAATTCATTTTAAATAACAATTCTAGCCTTATACAATAGGTTTGCAAGCTCATTCCGTCCCCAGTGTAACCTTTTTAATAATATCAAATAAATATCAAAAAAAAAAGTAGTATTAGCAATAAATTATTTGTTTTAAAAACATTTTAGTATTCGTACAGAAATGATATTGAAAGTGAAATTGTATTGTATAAAAAAAAAATGCATTTATCTAGTGATTTCATCCGTCTCAGATTTAAACAGCTTAATTTAACGGGTTTTTTTTTAATGTGGTGTTCTAGAGTAAACAACATAATATGAACAATTACCTTCAAAATTAACCTTTAATAACAGTTTTCCCCCAGATATTTAAATCAAAAACTGGGGCCAATGGTTCTTTATTTCAGCAACACTGTTTCGTTTTATAAGCTTCGAGAAAGTTATTTTTTCCATTTGTTGATAGATATGTCCTTTAACAGCTGCTGTCATTCTGTTTGGGGATATATGTAACGATTATTAAAACGGAAACATGTGATATGTCAGTCAAAATGAGTGTCATTTCGTGAAGCGTTTTCAAATGTCAGGTGTTACTTTAAAATCAGCTACAGTCAATTTTAATAATAATCCCTCTTTTATAAAATACAAAATATTTTTTTGGGAGTCAAAAGTTAATAGAAATTTACTTATTTATTAGTGTTACTTTTTGGATATTGAAAATTTATATTAAAATTAGGAGCTTAATATAACATGAACTGATGTATGAATACTTGAAAGTAGATGTAAAGTCCATTCGCCACAGGAAATTGGTAACTGACAGCTAACAGAAGATGTAAGGAAAGCTTAAAAGAAAACCCAATCAAAAATAATTATTGAGAAATATTAAACTGTCATCAGTGACAGCAAATCAACACATGGTCTTACAGATCATTAGTTTGGTGAATGGATAAATGAGAGTAGATCCCGGGAACTTTTACTAGCTATCATTTACCACCCACCTTGGTGGGCCACATGGTCTTAGATGTCACTCTAGCAATAAACTAAAATACTAATGATGGGAAGATCGGAGTTCTAATCCCAGTCGGAGTACTGAGGTTTTTTTTCTCCAAATTGGGTTTTCCCCAAATTTTCCCTCAATTCAAATGTTGTTACACTACCTCTAAATTTAAATGTATTCATCCTTAACAATTTGGGGACATTTTAAAAAATAGGTATATAACCAAACAGGTAGTAAGATGCGGTGCTAAGGATAACTTTTATATACTTTAAGATAATCCCTTTAAGGTGGAGAGTCATTCATGCAATAGCTTGTTGGAAACTATTATTTACTAACAGTGGCAAATAAATACGATCCAGCTATAAGGCAACGCTCGTTCTGGAGGCTTTCAAAACCCGGACTATAAATACCGCTCTAATAGGGACAAAGGCCTTAGTCGGAGAGGGATTGTTCGTTACAACCCTATATGGATGCTAAACGTGTCCCCAAAATTTAGGATCTCGGGTGGCGTAGAAGGTAAATAAAAGGCTGTGGAGGAGATGTCTCGTGTAGGTCCTACAAGAGAGACGTGAAGTAAGAAGCTTATTAGCTTCCTTGCTTGCATCGATGAAAAGGCTTAGAGACCTCATCGATAGAAGATTTCATTTTTGATAGAAGAGGCCATCTATTACTTCTTTTTTATCACTAGTAATATAAATATATATTTTTTATATATATATATTTATATATGTATATAATATTTTATATGTATATATTAAAATCTATTTAAAATATATATATTTATTTATATATTTATATTGTATATATATAAATTATATATTTATATATATATGTATATATATAATTATATATGTATATAAAATATGTATATATATAATTAAATATGTAATATATTATTTTATATATAATTATATAGTACATATATATATTTTTATATATATATATTTGTATATTATATTTTATATATATATATTTATATATAATATTAATATTGCAGTTTTTATTTTGTTATTGCGAAGAAAAAATCAATTAAACTTTTATGTTGATGCACTTGAAATAAACGTTGGTTATTTAATAAGATTTATACCTGAATCACTCTAGACTTTCTTTTATATCTGCGATTTAAACTAGTATCTAAGAGCTAAACAGAAAAAAAACACTTATTTTAGCCCTTACTCAAATTTTTACTTCTTATACAGGATGAGTTAGGAAAGCGTTACATAAATATAGCTCATAAAAGAATTTCAGTATTGTGTAGAAATTGACTTGTTGATGTTAGTGGAGGGTTTTTAATTAGTATTTAGTCAATAGATATCTCTTCCCCCCAATGAAATGTATTGACCCCCTTCGGGCCGCATGGATTAAAAAAGTCACTCTCGTAGTACACTAGACTGCCGATGGTGGAGAGATCGAGGTTCTAATCTCGGTTGGGTGTACTTAGGGTGTTTTTTTCCTAAAGGGATTTCTACTCTCCCTTCACGCAAATTGCTGGTACACTTTCTCTAATTAAAACCCTTCTTCTTTAAAACCGTTAGCGTGATTAGCAACGCGTATAACCCGAACGGTAGATATTCGTGGTGCTTAAAAAATGTATGTAATGGCTTGGGAACAAAGATAGGCCTTTTTAAAATTTAAAATAATCTGGGGCTAAAATTTTTAAAGCTATTTATCAAAATGGTGACATACGTCCCAGCATAATTATTTCCTGAAAGGAAAGGTGTATCTAAAATTTTACATTATCACTTTTTCCTTTCTTTTTCTTATGCCGCCCTTTTACTACTCATCCAAGAGATCCACTCTTAACAACACTAAATTGCATAAGTGACGAATGGATGAGGAAGGTAAAATCTATAGAAAATATAATATATTTGCGTGAGAGAAGAGTAAAAAAATTTAGGAAAAATTACCTTAGTTCACCCTCAGTTCATACCCTAAACTTCCTGTCACCCTCAAAATACAAATGATTAGCATGACATTTATTCCGCTGACCACCGATGTAGGCTCCTACATAAGGGGACAGGCAATCAGATTAAATGCATATGGATTATTATTAATTGATGGCTTGACTGTTTAATTAAAAAGGTCCAGTTAAAATAAACTCTTCATTTACCATTAAAAGTATTTATTTTAAACCTTACCTTGTTCCACTATGGCCTAGCTAAGGGGTCGATACAGGGTTTCGATCACGAGCTTCCGGAGCTCGCAATAATATTTTAGAATATATTAAAAAAATACTCTTTCCGAAAAAAACTTACTATCGAAGAGTTTTCCCTTTAAGTTTTTTTTTGGAATGAAGTAAAAACTATCGCGTTCTGATTCATGTTGGATTCTGAGTGAAGGCGATGTTAGGCTTTACCTATCTGCGTGTCATAATTTTTCATCTAAAGGGGGTAAGAAAAAAAGAATCATGCTTATAGATTAACATTTTTAAACTGAAAATCGAATGGGAGTGAAAACATATTCCCCACAATTTTTTTTTAAAAAACGTTGTTGAAAAATGAATGACATTCTTCATACGAATCTGCACAGAGTGTTTATAGATATATTTATAAAGCATAATCGTGTTTATTAAATTATATTTATTGTTTTATAGTATTAAAATATGTATTTTAGTAAAAATTGTTCTAATAATTTTTACATAATTTCCATTAAATTTTTAATTTAAAGTACAGATCCTACCTTCGATTGAAAAAAGGTGTGATGACAACCCCTATGGATATTTTATAATTATAGCCAACACACAAATACTACCCCCCCCCTCGGTGGTGTAGTTGGCTAACGCGCTAGTCGTGTTGAGCTCGAACTGCTGAGGACGGGAGATCGAGGTTCGAATATCGGTCGGGTGAACTGGGGTGGTTTTTCCTAAATGGTTTTCCACTCTCCCTCCACGCAAATGCGGGGTTTACTTCCTCTAATTCAACCTCCCAATTCCTAATCCATTAGCGTAATTAGTATTTAAAGCGTATAACCCGAACGGGCAGTAAGACTCGGTGATAAATTTTTATTAATTATTATTATTATTATTATTAATTTTTAATAATTAATATACAAATACTGCAAAATTTTTAAATTTTAATACCTTGTGAAACAATTTTATAAATTGAAAGTAGCTCCTATTCTCAAAAAGTTTTGGGAATCCCTGACCTAGATTAATTTAAGGCTCTAGTGTTATCGATCAAGCTACGAATGATTTTGCTTTCAGCGTAAAGGGAGTGAATGTAGTAATTTATTTGATGCCAGAGAAAGAATTTTGTAAATAAGATATATTTGTCCTGCAACCCAAAATATAAAAATCTAGTTTGTGAGATTAATACTTTTTTAAAAGATCGGTTGATGTTGTAATTTTTTGTGCATTTAATTGTTTCTGTGTACAAAATAATCTTCAAATCTTTAATTGGTTGAATTTTATTTATCTTCTTGTTAAATATTTCATTTATTATAAGTTAAAGTGGGTCGTTCAATTTTACAGCCCATCACGCAATTCGAAACTTATATGTGAAACAAATTAGAACCCAATACATTTACTATTACAGCGGCATAAGGTAATTAATTTTAGTTAGCCTACACTTGAAAGCCACCCTTAACAGGTGGAGAGAACGAACCACCACACAAAATTTTAAACCAAAAGTTC
>JBCFYV010011172.1:57506190-57566441 GCA_039000515.1 Timema cristinae | reverse complement strand
TTGGAGGTTAAATTATCAAAACTGTTTTTGGCAGTTTAGATTCTGATGATTTGTATGAAATTAATCAAAAACTTAAATGTTTGGACCAAGATGTTGATGATTTTTTTTTTCTAATATGAGTAGGCATATTTTAGTAATGAAAAATTTAGAATATTGAGTTACAAACAATTCAAAATTCATCCAACAACTTGCTAAGGAATATTTCTCTCATTTCAATGTTATTTATAGGGAGCTCAGCAAAAGTATAGATGGACTACTAAGGTCTATACATGTAATTAACTCTCACATTGATTGAAACAATTTATTGCTTAGGATTATTGAATGTATGTCAAATGCTAGATTAGATCCTATTAATCTAATACAATCCATAGAAATAAGTTCCAACAACAAGCTAAGTAGTTGACTTATAACGCCGAGTGTTTATTTGAATATTTTACATTCAATAGAAAAAAATATTAAATTACCGTTGACCATGGTTGTACCAGTGATACCAGAGTATTTAAAAATTTTTTATGGAATAGCCATGGTACAATCTATAGTAAGTGTTAATACTTTGTAAGTAATTATTAGTGTGCCTCTAGCAAATACAGATAGTCAATGGGAGCTATACCAGATTTACACTCTCACTATGCTTTGGAAGAATATTAATAAGTATGTTCAGTATAAATTACATGATTGTATGCTTATCAGTCAAGATAGATGATACTTTAATAACGTGAACGCTAAATATCTAACAAAGTGTAAAAAGCATGTTGTCACAATTTGTCTTTCAAATTTTGTTCTGTATGACTCAACTGCCAATAGTTGTGAGCTCGATCAATTTTTGAACAGAAGCTCCAGTTTATACTGTCCACAAACAGTTAAAAACTTGTCAAAACCTTTGTTACGTTGTACAAGTAAAAATTATTGGATTTTTTCAGTAAATAAGCCCCTTGAAGTGACATTTGTATGTAGAACGACTTTCGACAGTATGCCCCCATATACTCTGAAACTTGAGAATAATGGTGTCATATTAAATGCTAGTAACTGCGACATGAGTAGTAGTGATCTCAAGGTATTAGTTTCAGTTCATGGTACATTGTATTTTCAAAATAAATTACCCTTGATGTATATTTCAAATTTAGGAAACTTAAGTTTCGAATCAAATTTAAATATTCCTAAAAACGCTACTTTTTCCAGGGTACTAGTGAACGAGAGTGATGCCTTTGTTAAGCAATTTATTAATCCCGTTGATTTTAACCAAGTATTAGGGAAAATTAGGGCCTATAGCTTAAGGGAACATCCTAAACCGGTGTCTATAATTTTAGGCTCAACTATCACACCTGTTGTATTGGTTATTATTGTAGCTGTAGTAGCCTTTAATTTTAAAGGGTCATTAGTTAAATGTTTCATTAGGCCTGCTTCTAACATTGTAATCCCAATACCTACGCAGGCACAGTCCATTGTAGTTACCTTGCCAGACTTATCTAATAACTAGTGTTAAGGGTTGTCACCACCTAAATCAAATAAGTGTCTCATAAATGTTCCACTTATTTTTACGAGGGGTGGTGTAATGTAAGAGTATAATTAGTTTAAGGTTTATTCTGGCAGGACGTTAACCCACGCTTTTACATTTCCTGGGAAGTCAAGAGTATTGTGTTTCCTTCCGGCTGAGAATAGCATATAGATCAAATAGCTTGCATCCTGTTGACGATCGAGCACGGTGCGACCGATGGACCTTCTGAATGGTGTGAATCAAGAGCAGCAAGTTTGTGTGTGAGAAGAACACACGTTGTTGCATGTTGGAAGCGATGCTGGATCACGACACGATCACGAGACGAGGACAGTTAGAAGGTTGACTTCACTGTACGAGGATCAATTGGACACTCATTGTGTGATTTATCCGTGCCGACTGAAGTCGGGTAGTGTGAGTGAGTAAAATGGCAACAAAATAACACAACAGTGCTTGATACTCAACGCGTAAGTGTAGTGTTTAAGTTGCCAACGAGTGTTTTTTTTTTTTTTTTTTTTTTTTTTTTTTTTTTTTGTTATTTCGAGATACACTACGTGCCAACTGAGTTCGGGTAGTGATAGTGTGTTGAACGACAATAGCTTAACACAACAGTGATAGAACACAAATTATAAGTGCAGTGCTAAGTCGCCAACGGTGGTAATTTTGTACTATATTATTAGCGTTTTTGTTTATTTTAGTGACCCATTACATGCCGACCGAAGTTGGGTAGGGTGATATACCGCAAGGTACAAGCCAAGAAGGGGAAATGGCCTCAGACTCGGATGTAGAAATCAACGTTGAAGGAACGGACGATGATGATGACATGGAAGAACAAGGCCAGGAAGGGGCCCCAGCCAACACGGAAATTGAAAAAAACTTTGAGCCAGTTTCTGGACTCAAGCGAAAACTCAGGACCAGACCAGGACAGGAAGTTCTACAATCGAAGGCCATAAAAGTCGACAACAAGTTTGCAAGCTTGTCTAGCCTACGGGATGGACCATTGACTAGTCAAACGGGGCAACCGAGTGGAGGTACGAAAGAAAGTTCCACCCCACGGTGCATAAAGACCCCTCCAGTGATTGTAACAAATGCAACACAATATAACAAAGTCATAAAACTCCTAAACAGCGGGCTGCAAGATGACTACAAAGTGTATTGCATTGCACAGGGTATCAAGGTGGTCACGACCTCCTTCAGAGATTACTCCGCTCTGTTAAAACTGCTAAAACAGAACACCCTGGAACACTTCACTTATGTCCTTCCCAAGGACAAGCCCTTCAAGGCAGTAATCAAGGGCCTGCATGCAAGTATGCCCTGCGCAGAAATAAAGGAGGAACTGGAGAACAGGGGATTCACGCCAACCGATGTGAGGCAACTATACTCGAAATCTGCTCCACAGGCAGCGACACCGAGACCCCTACCAATATTTGTCTGCACCCTTTCGAGGACAGAAGGAGTGGGCGAGATATACAAGGTAAAAGTCATCAACCACACGGTAGTGAAGATCGAGGAATACCGGGCTTCACAGAGCACAATTCTACAGTGCCATCGCTGCCAACGTTTCGGCCACTCCAAGAACTACTGTGCCCAAAAACCACGCTGCGTCAAGTGTATAGGAGAGCACCTGACAGTGGAGTGCCAGAAAAAGGACAAAACAACACCAGCACAATGCGTAAACTGCAAGGGACCGCACGCAGCTAACTATCGCAATTGCCCTAAATTTATACGTGAGCTGGAAAAGAAAAACCAAGAGTCAGGAAAGACAAAGGAAGGGGAAAGCAAAGTGGCTAACCCTTCTCCATGCGTGGTGGGGTACCTTAAACCATCAACAGGCCAGCAAATTTCGGTTAGCCAACCAACACCACCAACAAACATGGGATTGAGCAAACCATCTTATAGTGGAGTAGTCAAGAGGATGACCAAAAAGGACAAAAAAGAGGACCGTGACACGGATGAATCCTTGGACTTAAAGGACCTCCTACAAATCATCAAAGATATTAACGTCGCAGGCTTACTCCAACTCCTGAGGAAGTATGTAGTAAGGCTGAAGAACGCGCCAGACAAAACAACCAAAGTAATGATACTTCTTGAAGCCGCTACTGAATTCTTCTGCGATGGATACTGAGCAGGGAAGAGGCACAGAAGACTCACTGAACATTCTGTTCTGGAATGCTAATGGACTGGTACTACAAGAACACGAGTTCCGAAAACTTCTGGAGACGTATGGAGTCGACATTGCTCTGATCTGTGAGACCCACCTATCAGAACAAAAGAAGATGAGGTTCTTCGGATACGAGATGTACCGCAACGATAGACCAGTTGGCAGGGGAGGGGGCACAGCCGTGTTGGTGCGTAGCAACCTCGCTCACTACCAAACGAACTTACCGGCTATGGATTATATCGAATCCACTTCGATAGCCATTCCCACAGGGCGGACGCAGATAGTATTTACAGCTGTTTACAGAAGCCCTGCTGTCCCCTTCACCATCGAGGACCTAGACAGACTCACGTCGAGAAAGGACTTCCTCATAGCGGGAGATCTCAACTGTAAACACACGAGCTGGAACAGTCGCGTGTCAAATCAGGCAGGCCGGACACTGGCTGGCCAGGCATCAACCAAAAACTTTACAGTCCTGGCGACCAACGAGCCGACGTACTATCCTTCAAACTACAGGCATCTCCCCGACGTACTGGATGTAGTCCTGACGGATCTCGACACGCTACCGGAAGATCTCGAAGCCCTGAATGAACTCGACTCCGACCATCTCCCGGTCTTCGGGAGAATATCACTTAAGACAAATCCAAGACTGGCTTACCACAGGAGGAAGATACCCAGAAGTGACTGGGAAGAGTATCGACGGGTACTGACAGAGGCTATTCCATTGAACATGGAGGTAAATTCCCCTGAAGAAGTGGACAGCTCCATTACCCTTCTGACGGCTACAATACTAGAAGCGTACCGTGGAACAACTGTTTTCGAGACGCCACCGGTGACGTTGAAGAGGGACGACCCTGAGCTGAGCTTCATGATAGCCCTTAAGAGGGAAGCGCGCAGGGAATGGCAGCAGCACCGAGATCCGAGGCATCGGGCTGAATACAACAGGCTGAGAGCCCTGGTGCGCAGGAAGGCCAAAGCTCTAAAGATCTCCAACTGGAATGAATTCGTAACGAACACTTTAGCTGTGGACGGCAACGTGTGGAAGGCATCGAGACAGCTCAAAGGCACGAAAGGAAAGACGGGGACCACGGTCATTCACGGAAGAAGAGGGTTGGTTTACCGGGGAGAGGCCAAGGCAGAGGCCATAGCTGAATCACTGGAAGATCAGTTCAAGGCAAACTCAGAGCCCCAAGACGAAGAGTTTACCAGGACTGTAAGAAGAACGGTTGGGGTATATTTAGCAGAGCCGGTTATAGAACTACCACCCCCCATCACCAGGAATGAAGTCTCCTATCAGGTGGAAAAATTGAAGCCACGAAAAGCGGCAGGCCAAGACAGGATCTCAAACGAGATGCTGCGTCACGCACCGGAAGGGGTAATCCAACTATTAACAAAAATGTTTTCAAAGGCATTGTTGGCAGGCTACTTCCCGGAGGCATGGAAAGTTGCCGACGTTATCTCATTGCCTAAACCAGGCAAGGACCGCAAGTTCCCACAGAACAGGCGGCCCATCAGTCTTCTTAGCAATATAGGGAAACTATTTGAGAAAATAATTTTGCAGCGGCTGAAAGCCTTCGGCAGGGAGCACAGGATTATTCCCGATGCCCAGTTCGGATTTCGGACCCGGCACTCAACGATACACCCGGTCCTGAGCCTAATGGAGGATGTGACAGAAAGTTTCAATATCGGGGAAGTCACGCTAGCAGTACTTATGGATGTAGAGAAGGCATTTGATAAGGTCTGGCACGCCGGCCTTACCTACAAACTAATTCAAGCCAATTTCCCAAAAGTATATGTGCAGATAATTAACAGCTTTCTAACTGGGCGACAATTCCAGGTCAAGATGGAAGGGAAAAGGTCGCTTCTTCATAGGGTCGGGGCGGGGGTGCCACAGGGGTCGGCACTCTCCCCATTCCTTTACACTATTTACGTCGCAGACATCCCCACCGACCCGATGATAAAGACCAGGCTCTTCGCAGACGATACAATGTTCTACACCGCCAACAGGAACGTGAAATACGCCCATCGCCGTCTGCAACGATACCTGGACGAGTTCAGCAGCTGGCTGGAAAAATGGAGAATTAGAGTAAATGCAGAAAAATCGTCAGCCATGTTGATTACTAGGAGGAGACCCCAAACACCGGACCAGTTTGTAGTATTGGAGGAGGATATCCCCTACAAAAACGCTATGAAATACCTTGGGGTGATGATCGACTCTAGACTCGCATGGAAGGAGCATGTAAACTATACGAGAAAAAAGGCAATGGGGGCATTCATCGCAAACTACGGCCTGCTCAAGACCCCAGTGCTAGGGATCAACAACAAGATGCTACTATACAAGAGTTTAGTACAACCAATACTGCTGTACGGATGTGAGGCGTGGGGGTATGCCCCAGAGTCAGTGTTAGGTACACTACAAACAGTACAGAACAAGGTGATTAGGAGTATCCTAGGTGTCAACACCCGATCGAGCAACGAGTTCATTCACGCTACCACTGGCTGTGCGACATTACAGGAAATCTTCCGGCAGCGAGGTGACAAGTTCTATAAACGAGCCCGCGAGGTAGAGGATAACGCCATAATTAGAAGACTCGGCCAATACGACCCCCATGAGACAAGGAGATACAAGAAGCCCCGACTCAAATGAGAAATACATCTGCACACCTTCCCAATCAGCCCCTTCCTATTAACCACTCCTCTTCTAAGCATAGCCAATCCCTGGGTCCCCATCCTCTCACGACCCCTCAATTATGAACTAGAATCATGCTATTTCACACTTTCACTTTCATCAACGCCATCTTCGCTTAGTGACTAATAATATTCCATGTATTTTCTTTCAGCTCGTCTAGAACTTACTTACACACTACACCACTCACATCGGGCCTAACTGCGCTTGTGTTTTCCATCACAGTGTATGAGGGCTCGATCTAGTTACTACACACAAACAAACACTGCTGCTCCCAACATACAAACCTTCACCCACCAACTCCATTTTCCCTTCACAATCAACTAAAACACTCACACATAAAGGTTATGATCTGTGACTACAGATCGGTACTTTAGGCAAAAAAATAGCCGCCTACTTCCTCTGAAAGTCGCTTCTGACACTCAGAGTTAGTAGTTTAAGGCAAACAAGGGAGCTGCGATGCTGGATGTATGTGTGTGGTGGAGTAGCCGGTTAGACGAGGTGACGATACAACATGTGATCTGGCGGTTCACCCCTGTGGGAGGGTCGATCACGGGTCTATGGGTAGTTTCGCGAGTCCAGTTATTGTGCGTGCTTCCTCGCCATAGGGATTACCTCATACTTATGTAGTAGTTTAGCATCTGACTAGATTAATAAATATATCTTATTGGACTAACTCGCTAGCCTCATTCCCCACGAACCATCCATCCCAACCCCCACCGCTCGGGGTTCCTCCCAACCATGTAACCCCCTAGGGTGCCCCTGTAGTGTAGTAGCTAGGTTTGGCTACCGGGCACCTAAAATGAGATAAGGACGTTATAAAACTTCAATATGTATTTAAACTTTAAACATTGTTTCATTCAATATTGCATATCTTAAAGTCGTTGTATATCAATACTCAATCATTACATTTCAACCTATTTGTAGACGTTAACCTTTTAACCCAAATTTTATAATTTGAATTCGTAACCTACTTGAACTTGAACATTGTTTTGTTAAACCTATTTTGCTAGCTGTAAGTTTAACGAAACATTTTTTTTACGTTTTTTTATGTATTTTAGACTTAATATCACCTTATATATTCTTAAATTGATGATTAATAATTTATAATATGTTTAATGTTCTTAATTTGACAATATTTTATTACCTTAAATTAACCTAATTATACATTTTGATCTACAATTTCAATATAATTACATCAATTAACTCAATAAATTTATCAATCAATTCTTTATATATATTTTTATGCAATGTATCTAAGTCTTAAATTATAATATTCATAAATGTTTTGAAATGAAATTTAATCATAATCATTAGTGCCAATTTCAAGAAAATTGATTTTTTTCTCTTTTGCTCTTTATTAAACCAACCTTAATTTTTGGTTTGGATATACATTCCAAAAACCCCTCGAGGAAAGCTTATGGGTGAACCCGATTGGTTAGATAGTTTAGGCTCTAGTCCGAGGTACAGACAGAGAGACAGACAAAGAGATGGAAGTTCAAAAACTACTTGTTTGGATTCGGGGATTCATGAAACGTCAACATCCATCAAAATCTTGAGTTCTATTTTTTTGACGGTAATAATAATTTCTCCACCTCTAAAATAGCGAGAATGTAAAAATAATTAGTCCAATAAACTACTTGTAATTTTGGCGTGAACATAAAATTAAGATATAGCCTTGATATACATACAACAAGAGCGTATATAACTAAAATTTTGGATTCTTTATTAATCCTTGAAACCTTTTGTCTGTAACATCCGGGTGTACACGAATAGAGAGGCAAACTATAAATCCAATATATTTTAATTAATTATGAAACGTATAAAGCGGCAGAATCCATCATAATTTCAAGATTAAAATTTATCATTATTAAAATATTTTTCTCTATGTGAAAAAGAAAAATACTTCCAAAATATCTCTAAGAACTGATTTAAATAAAAACGTACTTCGTATATAGAAATATAACTGACGTAGTGACGTCATTCACATAATATTTTCTATTAGTATTATCAATGACAGAAAACATCGATGTTATTTCCTAAAACACTCTACAGCTAAACACTCTACAGCTTTGATGCATATGATACTGTGTAAATATGATAAACATATCTTAGATCAACAAATTTTTATCTATAATCTTTACAGATAAATCAAACTTATTTTAATAATCTGCAAAATGGCGTATTATCCTTGATGATTAATATAATCTAATATTGTTGTTTGAGTTTTAGAGTTGTGGACTAATTTTTTTTAAATAAATAGAGCCTATTTTTAAAAACTTATTAACCGTTTTCTTTTATGAGTTTTTATGGGAATGAAATAATTTATACTCAATCTAAAAATTAAAAAGCTAGAATATCAAACTTAGAATAAAATAAGTTAAACATTTAGACCAAGCTGGCAATAAAAGGCACTTTTTTATTCTATTTGTGTAATAGCATTGATTTAAATATAATGAGTGCAATAACTATTTTGAATACATTAAAAAATTAATTAACGAAACTCCGCACGGAATTTCTTTCTCCATTGTTTATAAATGGAGATATTTACTTAAAACTCTTAATTTATACGCTGAACGAAATAATATACACTAGCAAAGCCGAGAAAAACTACCTTGTACTTACGTCAAACATTTTTTGAATCCCAAATTTAATTTTTATGATTATATTTTTAAAGTCCTCACTAGTATATTTGGAGATAAAAAAAGGATCGATATTGTGTCCACAAGTGACAATACTTTGTATTAATATTTCTACTTCTGGTTAAAATTTTCGAAATTTTATTAGAGGTACCACTTCTTATGGTTATAGCATTTTTATAAAATTCCTCATTTATTAATTTGGACCAATACAAAAGGTAAATACTGATTCTTGAGTATAAAATGGTGGAAGTATATCATTGATGTACAAACATTTCCCCTAAGAAATTAAAGAAAAAAACTCTTTTTGAGAGATTCACTTATTGACATACACTATGGAATTAGATAATTATTACGTTAGAAGTTAAATAGTAGATCTGTATTACTAGAGCTCACTAAATGGTTTTAATATATTTGCCAAAATCTACGAAACTATTGACTTTACAAAGTTATATTTCAAGTAAAAGTTTTTCATTTTTAATAGGAATACATTTTTGCAACGATAATTTATTTAGTATCTTAATAGTTATTTAGATAAGGAAATGTCTGCTTCTGTAAAGTACCCTAAAAGTTATTTCCACATGAAAAAGAAATTAGCCATTTTGCTTATGAAATTAATCAATGCCAAGATAAAATTTTAGTCAAAATCGTTAGAGAAATCCATCCACATATCGGGTTAGATTTTATGTACGGTTGCAGTACTTTAGCTTTAGTGTTAGAAAAATTAAAAATATATATTTTTGTTTATCTTGAAAATGATTGGTTTTGCAAAACTATGCTTCGAATAAAATATTTGTATTTTAAATAGACCTACATATTAGCAATGATACATAATTTCATATCTCCAATAGTTTCTGAAATATGATTAAAAAAATAAGAGAATTTACACACCAGACCAGAAACCTTAAAGTCAATGTACCGAAAAAATTAGAGTAGCCATTTTGTTTATAATATTGATCAATGCTCAGAAATGAAATTTCATCAAAATATTTTGAGCCGATTTTGAGGAAATCCATTTTTTTTCCTTTTTTAATCTTCAGTAAACCACTCCTAATTTTAGGGTTAATTAACCAATCCCAAAAACATCTCAAGACAACACTATAAAAACCCTAGATACCAAGTTTTAGCCCGATCGGTAAAATTGTTTGGGCTCTAGTCCGTCTGCCTGTACGGCAAACAAACGGATAGACAAACAGATATGCAGACAGACGGAAATTAAAAAATTAAAAAATCACTTTTTCGTATTTGGTGGGTCGCGAAACGTTTAAATTCATAAACTTCTTGAGTTCGATTTTTTTTTTTTACGATAACAGTACTTTCTCTACCTGTAAGATAGCGAGAAAGTAAAAAGATATGCTCTGCTGGTGAGCTTAGATAAGCAATATTTATAGGTGCGCAGTTAAAAAATTGCATGTGCATTCGCGTACAAGTTGTTAATGTCAGTTGACCTTTGTATTTTATAGTCTTAGCCCACGGTTTCAATTTTATGTTTAAAGTACAGTCACATAGGACCAGTTTCATAGTCAGATTGAATACTCCTCAAGTGAGGCGCTACACTGACTACAATACAACATCCACCTTAACTCGAATGGAATAGATCAGTTTTATACGTGAAACTGGCCCATTCAATTCTGGTCGAGGTAGGTGTCGTCCTGCATCTACTATAGCACCGAACTTGAGGACTATGAAATGGCTCATAGTCCAGGGTTTGATTTCTGGTTTTACTTAAGGCGATTCGACAAGAAAGCCTATCTGAGAATGAGTAAGACCTTGTGAGGCTATACTATTTTGGCAGCGATTGTAACATAGGGTAGCAAAAGGAAGGCAAGTGTCGATGACCATAAAGCTTGGACCCACTGTGCTAGAACTCAATACATGTTTGTAAATAAATACCTCTAGAAAGAAATGCCAGTTCTCTTCCCTTCATTTTTCAAGACAAAAAAATGTCCTATTTTTAACTTGTCGCTCTGTTTATTTTGCATTGGAGTTTTTTTAATATGACTGAAATTCCAGGGAGCTGTGACTCGAGTGTTCAAAGTTACATAGGTATTCATATTTTAAAATAATGTAAATATGTTTATTGTCGAAACGTATTTATTGTATTTAAAACTAGATTTATAAACTATATGGTTAAAAAATATTTGAATTTTAACTAAGAAATTTAATTAAAAAAGTTTAAGTGTCAAATGTTTAGAGGTGCTTTATTTGTAGTTGAAGAATTTACCAGGCAAAATTCTCGTTTTTATTACAATGACTAATATCTCCACTGATGGTCCCGTAGATAAAGGCATGAGTATATCTTATCTGGTTTAGAAGATACTACAATTTTAACACGCTGAACGTACTGAGGTGACGACATGGTGGCATGACATCTATAACACCCAACATTAGTAAACTACTATCCACTGATAGCTTAGACCCTGTAACATCCAACATTAAGATTATGAATCACTGTAGCGTGGCCTGGAATACGACATATCAAACTAGAACCACTGGTAGTATGACCCTTATAACCCCAACATTAGTAATGATGATCCACCGTTGCCTGAACCTGAACATCTACATTAGCAGATTAGAAACCACCGGTTGCCTGAACCCTGGAACATTCACATTAGCAAATTATGAACCATGGGTTACCTGATCCCTGGAACATCCGATATTAGCAGTTTATGAACCATAGGAAGCTGAAATTGCAACATCCAACATTAGCAATTAGAAACCACCGGTTGCCTGAAACCTGGAACATTCTACATTAGCAAATTATGAACCAAGGGTTACCTGATCCCTGGAACATCCGATATTAGCAGTTTATGAACCATAGGAAGCCTGAAATTTGCAACATCCAACATTAGCAGATTAGAAACCACCAGTTGCCTGACCCCTGGAACATTAAACTAGCAGATTATGAACCACCGGTTACCTGAACCCAGTAACATATCTTTGTTTGTTGCCAGTAAAACCAAAAAGTGATTATTGATTTGATATCTTCTGTTGTAATTCTTATTTTTCAGAAATACGTGAGAAGCTATATACTATCACGCTAGCTCATCAGTGAGCAAGGTAATATCGAAATATCAGGGTGTAATCGAGGAATTAATCGTGGCTGCTATAGCAGGTTCATAAGATGGCATGTGATATTAGGTATGGATTGAAAGGGAAGGGGTTTGGGGGGGGGGGAATCTTTGTTTCTTTGTGAATCTTCGTGTGCACATCAAACACTGCTCTCAAATATATATATATATAATATATATATATATATATATATATATAATATATATATATATATATTAGCATTTTATATGCTTTGGAGTATTGTTTAATGAGAGCCAAGCCGCAGGAAAAATGCTATTTTTACACAAAATATTTGCCATTTCCATGAATACGTAAGATTTCCGAATGAATTTTTAATCTTAGACTACTTCACTTACATTGACACTTTAATCATCCTGTTTTTAACAAATTAATTATTCATACGTTCAGGTTATACGCATACGTAGTTTTATGATGAGTTGAATAATTATATATTCTTAGGTGTTATATGCTATAAAAGTGTTAAAGAATGTCAAAGCTGCTGGCGTAGATGAGTTCACAGGTGATATGATAAGTGTGAACACATAGAACTACCTGCCATTTTCTTAATCACATGATTTATAGTAAAGACCAATGACAGATATGATGTTTTGTTGTTTTGTACAAGTCTTAAGAAAAATCAAATATAATTTATAAAACCTCAACCACTTTTGTATGACATCGGGAACCCAATAACAAAGCGTCTTACTGCTGTTAATACATATTATCTTAAATAATAAATAAATATAATTGTGTTATCATATAAACTTAGAATACGTGGACTTTTTAGTAGTCTCCTGTCATTATATATCATTTACTTTTCTTAAAACAATTTACTTTATCTACTATTGATATGACCGCATCGTTGCTTCTCCTATCACGTAGAAAAAGAAACGATTGCTTCTACCTAGTAAAATAAGTTATACCTGAAGAAGGATAGAGCAAGAAAATGCATCAAAGAAATATATAAGTTTAACAAATAAGTTTATTAAAAGGTAAACAAGATGATATAGAATTACATATGAGTGACCAGATTTAAATTTAATTAAATTAATGATAAATGTAATTCGTTATCGAAGTAGAATAGAATAGGTTGGACGAATAGGTATTATTACTTTGTACACAAGTAACCGACAGTAGTGAGATAGAACATCTTGTTTAGTTAAATAACTCTAAAAATAGGGATATAACTTTGAAACATTCGCCACAACTCGCAACAATAAAAAGGAGTATTAAGTTTTAGGCAATATAAAATTAAATGGTACGGAACTCCTCACGGACTTTCTTGATCTATTGTTTAAAATGGATATATTTACTCAAAACTTGTAATATATGTGAAACGAAATAATATACACTAGTAAACCCAAGCATATATTGCTCTATACCTATGTAAAGCATTTTTGAGTCCCGGTTTTATATTCTATATTATTATTTTTAAGGAACTAATGTCCTCATTTGTATGTTTGGACATATAAAAATGATCAATATTGGGTCCACAAGGGTAAACACTTTATATTAAAATTTCGACTTCCTGTTTACATTTCTGACATTTTATTAGATATCAAGGTAGGTAGGTAGGTACTAAGCCAAAGGTCCCGGGCTCGATTCCCATGTCCAGGTGTCATTCTTTAATTTTCAGAATATGTTATCTAGATGGAGAATTCCTCTCTAACAACACAAATAATAGTTTCGGCTAATTAATTCTTAATATGCAATTCTGTACAATAATAATAATAATAATAATAATAATAATAATAATTTGTACAAGTGGCAGTAATAAGCCAACTACCGACTCAAAGATGGCTGCGTTATCTGATAGCTCGTAAATACAGCCGACGATTTCCGCACGTCCATCATAGATTCTGCCTTAAAATATGAGTGAAGAATGACCCTGGGCAGGGACGACTCCTGGATAGCTCTGTGGTAGAGAATTGAGCACTAAGCCAAAGGTCTCGGGTTCAATTTCCGTGCCCAGTTGTCAATTTTCAGAATTTGATTAGGTGTTGCACATCTTCATCTCATCACATTTCTATTAATATACTCATATATAAATTTTGAACAGTAAAATATGTAAGTATTGACTATTGAGTCCAAAATGAAGGAAGATAGATCATTGTTGAACAAACATTTTTCCTAAAAGGTTTGAGGGAAAACAACATAAACTCTTCGAGACACTTACATATATTTAATTACTCTATAACATTGGAGAATTATTACGTTAAAATTTAAATAATATTTCTTTACAAATAAATCCCACAAAATTGTATTAATATATTTGCCAATATTTCAGAAACTGTTGGTTTATAAAAATATATTTCATATAAAAGTTTTAATAGTACTACAATTTTGTAATGAAAAGTTATTTAGTATTACAAATATTTGCGGAGACACGGAATTTTTATGCTTCTGTAAAGTACCCTTAAACTCATTTTCATGGGAAAATGAAAATCGCCAATCAATTTATTATCTTTATCAACGCCTAGATACGAACTTTAATCAAAATCGTTAGAGTCGCTTTTGAGAAAATATGTTTTTTCCCTTCTCGCCCTTTATTAAACTAATCTTAATTTTAAGTTCAAACAGATGGCATTGCAAAGACCACTTTTTGGGGTTCGAGGGCTCATGAGACGTCGACACCCATTAACAGTTTAGTTGGTTTTATTACGGTCACAATACTTCCTTTTGTTTTCGAAAAGTTTATACATATATATATATTTGTGTATAGCTTGAAAGTTATTGGTTTTATAAAAATATGCTTCAAATAAATTTTTTGTATTATAAATAGACCTACATATTTGTATTGATAAGTAATTTCATATCTTAAATATTTCGGAGATATGATATAAAAAAAGTTAATTTACGCATCAGACAAGCGTCCTTAAAATCATTTTGCCGAAATATTTAGAGTAACCATTTTATTTGTAATAATTATAAATGTTTAGAAATGAAATTCAATCAAAATTGTTAGTGCCGATTTTGATAAAATCTAATTTTTCTCATTTTGCCCATCAGTAAATTACCCTTAATTTTAGGGACTGATATCAAATTGCAAAAACTCCATGGGCCAACCCTATGAAAACCCTAGATACTAAGTTTTAGCCTAATCGTAAAATAGTTTAGGCTCTAGATGGAGGTACAGACAGTCAGACGAAAATTCAAAAAACCCTTTTTCGGATTCGGGGGATCACGAAACGTCGAGATTCATCAAAATTTTGAGTTCGATTTTTCTGACGATCACAATAATTTCTCCACCTCTGATATAGCGGGAAAGGAAAATATATTCTAGCCAGTTTAAGACCAAACTAATACGTGAGAGGTCTAATCAAGAATAATAGTGAAACAATTGAAAATATAAAAATAGCATCAAATCCTATATTTTTAGAGTTACCTAAAATAATATAAAATAATAGCTTGTATTAACCCTCATGGAGTTACGAAAAAACACAAGAAAAACATCCTATAATAGTAGCTTCCACTTTACAAATAATAGATGGCTAATAATCAGGTATCTACACAGTGTTTTACTATGGCCTGTCGTTTCCTAATGAGTACTGCCAGAGCAATCAATAGTAAATTAATACATATACCCATTACTAGGGCATACAACACGAGGGTTGGTATGAAACTAGCGTAACTACAAAAATTAGTTTTTTCAGGTTTTAATAGCATTGGGATCAACAACGTAGCCTTTATAGTGACACAACAATATAACTAAATATGTAACATTACGTGGTATAATGTTACAACTGGACAACCAGCTTACTACCCGCTCCAATAAATTCAACTCAATTAGGATCCCTACAATAGTATTTTTCTCTGTTGTAGTTCTTGTAGGCTAAGAAGACATAATAGAAACAATGCTGGACAATATATTTATTACTCAATCCAATTCTAAGTATTAATTTGTTCGTTACTTACAATACTAATCTGCTCACAATAGAATCCTGTAAGGCTGGCCGGACCTGGAATCCTAGACTGGTGAGTGGGTCAAGGGAGATCCAGTGGGTCAAAAAGCGACCCGGCACTCCGACTGTACTAGCGTGAAATGAACCAAGAACTATCAACATCCACTAGAAGACAATTATGTATCCGACCCCTACGGAGACTAGAGGAACCTCCTTCAAAACATCGGGTGATTGGAGATATTCACGGATATTCCGATGGAGCAAGCGGAATCAACAACGTGTCTGTTTGAAGGCATCGTTGACGTCATCATGCGTATGTTTGGTGAATTCCCTGCCCCGTCCATAACAACGAAAATATATAATAATGGCCGTGCAAGCTTGCCATAATGGACTATCCTACGATCAACGATCGACGACAGACCATTGTCATGGATCTGGACAATGGCTGGAGAAAACTTGTAAAATGTATCAAAATCGTCGCTTAGACAGGGGAATTATGAACTCTAACTTCTTTATCTACTTTAAACTTTTTGTATATAATATTCAGTTTCAAAATCTAACGTATTAATATTTGATCGTCAAACTATGTCTAAACATTCTATCTTAGATAGGTCGCCGCTCGGGCGCTGTAACTTTTGCTTATATTTTTATTCTCGTAAATATCCTCAGTTATGTGCTGATTAGAAGTTTGAATTGTTAATATTATATTGTTTGGAATTGTAGAGTATTTCCTTTTTTTTTTTTTTTTTTAAGTAACTTTTCATATTTAAAATTATGGTTTGAATTAACGTAACGTGATGTAACTTTTTATTGGAATTTAAATTAGGATGACTAATCTTTTGTAACGTAAGTTCTGTTTGAACAGCTAAAGTTTTGTTAATTGATGGAACTGTTTGTTCCATATTCTTAGTCAGATCAGATAGTCCCGTGGGAGTTTGGCTTATGTCTGGTAGTCAAACCCTCACGTTGTGTAAACTCTGTTGTGTAGTCGTCAAATTTAAATCTTTATATTTATGATATCGTTTTCTGTGAATTACGAAACCTTTGGAACCATATCAAGGTGCCCATTAGGCCCTTATATTTTTGTATCGCATATATATATATATTAGCTTTGATATTGTCTCTTATAGACTGGACTATCAATATTATGATGGATTTCATGTTTCCTTTGTTAAAACACTTGCGCAACTTTAATTATATTAAGTTGTTGGCTTCGAGCATAATTTCCAACTGTACTCATAATGATATAAGAGACCATTTTTTGTTATCTGCGTATTGTCATTTAATTGAATAAACTGCTCATTTTGTTGAATCTATATATTTTTTATAATCTCCATTTTATATATGTTAAGTTCATCCTCTCCCTTTTATCCCTTTTTATGGTCGGGGGGGGGGGGGAGGGTACAGGACTCAGGGAGGGTGAACAGCTGCAACAGCTGCACACAACGCCACAACACAAAAAAACTCAATAGTAATAAGGGAAGCCAAAAGCTGAATTCATAGGTTCCCATAAACCTATAAAACTTGACGCATCAAATTCAATGTTGTTTCAAACTTAGAAGCACGTCTAACTACAAAAATTTTAATTTTTAGTGTCAGACAAACTTATCAGCTCTTATGTTTTGGTCATACTTAGCAGGCAAAGATTTATAAATCAATAAAACTTCTTATATTTTTGTGTTTATAAATTTGTGAATACTTCTCATTAAATCAAGATTTGGTTGAATTATAGACCTAGTGTTATTTTTTATTTATATAACAATCATTATGTCGAGTAAATAATATAATACTAATAGTAGTAGTAATATTTATAATGTATGTTTTTATAACCATGATTAAGAGATGACAATCCATATATTCATTTTATAGTTAAAGACATGTTTATGAGTTTATAATAGTATAAAATAATATAATAACTGTGACCGGTTAGCATTATTTAAAAATTATTAACTTCTACCAGTCAGTTTCTTTGAACCAGGGCATTTTTATATATGGAATGTGACAACGTCCATGCACATATTTAAAAAAAACAACAAGAATGTGGATATTTATGATCCGTCAGGTTGGTACACAGTGGTACGCATGGCTTCAAGAAAGGAACAATATAAAGTTACCAAAATGAGCCAAAAGGAGTTTTTAGATCATTAACGAGTTGAAAAGGACATAATTAAAAACAGAAACATTGATACAACTGGGAAAATAGTCAATTGGTTAAAGATAGTAATCTTTCAGTATCATAGAACAGACCCAAAGAAGATTTACGTCAAGTAAAACTTGAGTGAGAATGATTTTAGAAGTTTGGAGGTAATATGGCGAGGAAGAAGAAGAAAATTACCTGATCTTTGGCTGAAGGCTGCCTACATCAATGGACTCTTGCTTATATCAGAAGAAAAGCGAAATGATCTCCTAAATCTATGTAATGCTGGAATAATTCCTCAGGAATATTATACTTTTTATGAGGCAATGAGGACGGCTGAAGAATTCATGGACAATCATACAAAAAGTAATTAGAAAAACTAAATTAAAAAAAAAAATGCTCACGATGCTGAAATGGTCCGCTGGGGCAATGTTGACCGACGCTTGGGTATTTACCGGCAACATCAATTCAGAGTAAGTCACCACCTTCTATTTGTTATCTTGTTTTAATTGTCTTCATGGAATTTGATTGTTTTTATGAAATGTTGATTGTAGATGTCATATTATATAAACTTCATGCGACATAACTTGACATTTCTAAACCAGATTTATATTGATTGTTTATTGTTATCTTGACCAGGTGACATGATATAAATATTAAATAGAGCACGTATGTAGTCGCATTAAATATTTTATTAAATAGTTATTTGGAACGTGATTATGAAGAAAGCAGTAAATATTTCAGCTGACGTATCGCCTAAATTGAAAGGTAAGTTTTTTCATATTGATATTTTTTCATATAAGTTCCATAAATATATATCCCTCTATCTTTCTCTTTCTCTCTCTCTCTCTCTCTCTCTCTATATATATATATATATATATATATATATATATATAATTTAAATATACACGGAACTTAAACATTTATAAAGAGAGAGTTTAAAGGGGGATTCTACTTCACTTGTATTTTAAAATTAATTGTATGTATTCTATTTACCTCTTGAAAAAAAAATGCTGCTAGCATTATCTCATTCTAGTTCTAGATTGTTCTATTTGAATCCAACTTTGAAATAGTAACTGAATTTTGAATATTATACTAGCACACATACTATGATATCTTTGATTCATGGATATACATGTTACAAAGTTACAAATAACTTTCTATAGTAATTTGAATGAATGAAATGGTGGATGCCATATCTTACTCTCTCTCTCTCTCTCTCTCTCTCTCTCTCTATATATATATATATATATATTACTATATTTATTTACATTGAGCATAGTCGTTTATATTACTTTTGAATCCTCTAGATCTGGACTTCTATTTCAAGATATCAGTCACCTAAATACCTGGATATATATTTGTTTGTGCCACGATAACTGACAAATTTACTGAGCAAGTTTAACGAAACATTGCAGGAATATTCTTTTAGTCTATGTCAAACTTTGTTTGTAAATAGTTTTTCAGTCTGACAATCTATTCAATCTGTCAGTAATTCAAAATAGTTTTTATTGAATAGCATCTAATTTGATCACAAATAAAAATATCTACTTCAATTCCAAGGAGAAATAATAAGATACATTTTAACTTTAAATACAAAGAGAGATCTTAATACAGTAATAAATATAAAACACGTGACATCATAACTACGATAAGATTCGCGTATAAATTTTGAATGAATATACGAGGTATACTTTTCGCATAACTACTGGTAGGGCAGGAATAATAAAAGTAAATAGGGTAAAGAGGAGAGAGAGATTCCACTGCACCTCATCAAAATTTAATTCTAGTCAAGCATGAGACTCGAACTTTATGACGCTGAGTACATTTTTCGCTAGTCCTATTACAAGAAGAAATATATTATATAATTTCAGTTTAGATCATTTATTAACCTTTCATTGTTATAATTATTATCCTCTACAACTAGCCCCATTATATAAATAATCAGCTGCTCTAAAGTTCTGTTTCTTATCAGAGATGTTGGAACTACAAAAATTAAAGACTAGTAATAAGTTAATGCGCTGACCTCTTTAAGCAATCCACAAAACAATATATTTCAAATTAATAAGATAAGAAAATTTGGAAACGCAGTATAGATATAAATGATAAATTAGAGTTTTCAGGGAATTTCTACGTATAGCAAGCACACTATTTTATTTGGATGGTAATAAAGAACTATATATTTATACTATCAATTTTTAAATGGTAGCAGGTAACCTTAAACTTCTTCACAAATAATGCATTGTGCTATGCCAGTAGATATATAATTATCAGATAATATATCTGATATCAAAATCGGATTAATCAAACAAATCAATTACTATCTTTAGAATTAATATGCACTGTCGTTTTCACGGGATCAAAAAGACTGGTCTTAGATATTCAGATAGTGACTAAAGCTCTTTCAAAAAACAAAATTCACAATAAAATCTAATTATGTTTCTAGCAATAGTGAAGCCTTCACATCTTAATTGAGATATTGAAGAATTGATTGTTAAGTTATCAATTTGAGTAAAGAACACTATATTCACATTTTTCAACTAATTATATGCTTAGAATATAATATTTTAATTTTTTCTAGGAACTTGTCAAATCATGACTTGTAGGTAAATACAATAATATGGTGTGAGCCAACAAAAGAATCATATCCCAGCTTAAAGATAAGACGTAGGGTCTATAATATATTGAATTACAAATATTACACAATAATAATGACATCTAAAGTAACCAGAATACTTTGGGCTCATTGTCATATTATTATCATCTAGAAAATGATGGAATCCCCAATATTTCCCAAAGTAGATGTCTTCAACACATATTGTCTTGTCTCCAAATATAATAAAAAATAATAGTAATGTTCATTAAAATTGACTCTTCCCACTCTATATTCTAATACTTTGAAGTTACTAGTATTCAGCTAGTACACTGGATTAACTTTAAAGATTATTTTATAAATGGTGCGGTAAGTATGTTGAGATGTTATACTAATCGATATAAAATAGTCTAATTTTATTAAATACTATACAAATATCTTTGAACGCATTTTTCAGTGCATGGTGGCAATACATGCCTTGTCGCTATGTCTTCCTGGCAGAAAGTTGTTTTACGGTATTCCTCATGACGTACATGGCATCCATCAGCCCAATGTCTGTCGCCGCCATGATTAAAAGAGTCACGGTCGTCGGCGGAAATCAGAGTGATTTGGACGTATGCCCTGTTGAGTCCACTTCCAACGAAACTTACACCGTCACGGTAAAGTCGAGTAATTTGCTCATATACTCAAATAAGATTTACACTTGTCTTAATAGTAGTTATAATAATATATAATTAATATGAATACAACAAACTTTAATAAGTTTTAATATTATTGAGTTTTTTCCTTTGACAACAGGATCTTAATATTTAGGGTGGATTTTAGTTGTATTATTCAACTATTGTAAAATATAGTATGAGTTTGATCATTGTTCAGGTGAGATGTTAACTATTAAAGCTCATATATATGCTTTTTAGGTGTCAATATTCCAAATTACAGCGAAAACCAGAGTTTTTTGCTTCTGATTCGGGAAGTACAAACCATGGTTGGCTGCATGTATTATACAAATATTATCTACTAATGATTTTCCATACTCTCTTCAATATACATCCATTTGAATATAGGTAAAAAAAATACAGTGGGATATGGAATATGAATCCATAAAACTTGTCTAGTGATAAAGTTGACACTCTAGTATAGATCTATTCTTGATTCGTCTCATTCTCAGGGATATTCATTAGTTTGAGGCGTTGGTGCTATTTTCAACAATATTTAAATTAATACTAGTGAACAGCCACAATATGCACTCAGTTATTTCAATCTTATGTAAGAAAATATATATGTGTTAAACTATTTAAAATATTAATTTGGAAGTCTTTAGTTTGACCAGTTCTTTCGTTACCAAATTATTAGGAAAAGGATATTTCTTTGGCAAAATTAATTATAATCAGGCAGGCCATGTTTCACTTAATTATATGGTTTTATCAAACATTTACATATATTATTGTTTCTTAAGATCAAAAAATGAATTCTATGACCAAGGGATGGATGTAAAATCATTGACAAAGGAAATAATTATATAAATAAAATGGAATGTTTATTACTGCTGCTACTATGATTAAGTACTATTATAAAGTACTTAGGGATGTAAGCCTGAGGGTGTGCATGACAGGACTTTTTATATAGTTATTCAGAGCATTTAGAATATTAGATTTAGGGATAATAACTTTAGACAAGTGTGGGAGTTTTCAAAATAAAAAGAAACTAGAAAAATTAAACCTTTCTTTTTTTCCAGTAGGTAGACCTGAACGTGTGAATCTCTATCACTTTTATTACTTTCACGCATCTTACGTCTTATACCCCTTGTCCACTGTTTAGGTAGCTCATAAATCAAGAAATATATAAAGTTGAAACGGGACATTGGTTTAACTACTTAAGGAAACATTTAGGTTGTACAAATAGGGCATATTTTTAGAGGCTTTATAGTATTATGAGCTGACAACTTAAATCATGGGAAAAGGAAATTATGTAATTCTAAAGACAAGAAACCTATAAAGCTGAAATTTGCATATGTACTAAGAAAAATTCACTAGTGTGCACCTTGAACGCATCTAATTTAAATCCACAACCTTAAACCAAAAAAACCTAGACATCTGGACATTTTCTTAGTGAACTAATGGAATCATCATTACGTACCCCTTAACATTATTTTAACTACATCATTAACTTGAAAATATTTGTTTTTACTTTTATAACAATTTTGGGAATAACTTATTAAACATATTAAACCACGTGACCAAATATTAGGAGAAGGAAATATTAAAATTAATTTACACACCTTAGGTGATTATTGTTATTTTTAGAATAATCAGAAGCTTAAGGCTTAAAATGCTAGCGCTCCTGTTTGTATAACTCCATAATCAAGTTCTATAACCTTGAACTTTTAATATTTATCCATTGAATCCTAAGAGTATGAATCTCCGGCTTACTCTTTTTTATATTTTATGAATTTAATATAACATTATTGGATGACTTGGACGCTATGATCACCATTTCGTGTAGCTCAAAAACTTAGAAAAATATGAATATATAATTTGGCAAACACTTTTGTACTTAAGGCATCTGTACACACTTTTGGATAGTTTTTATACATTTACATAAATTAACAATTATATTATTATTATTATTATTATTAGCACCGCGTCTTACTAACCGTTAGGGTTATACACACTTACGCTAATGTGTAATGGTAGGGTGATTGTGAGATGAAATGAAGGACCTACAGTTTAACGTGGAATCCAACCACGGTGGCGGCCTGGCATAAATTAATAAATTTAGCATCTCAAACCAATTGGGCAGTAGTGCTGATAGTTCAAAAAAATATCGAAACATAAATATGGCATATGTACTTAAGGGTATTTGACAATTTTAATATGTGAAGCACTTTAACTTTTATTTTGAGAGTTACATCATAGATTGTGGGACCACTGGCACGTGTATCTCTAAAACCAATAAAAATATCAAACATAAAATAGTCCGAGTCCTGTGTATTTTAAGAAATATTAGGTTGTGTTGATTTTTTATTGATTTTTTACTTTTACGTATGTTGCGATGTAAAAACTTAAATCCTATGAACACCAATGTGGTAACTTAAAAACCAATAAACAATAAAAGATGAATCTTTATATATGTACTTAGTGAAACCGGTGACCTGGTGGTCTAGGGGTAAGGTGTCAGACTTCTGTGCTGGCGGCCGGGGTTCAATCCTGGTCCCGGCACAGATTTATCTGATTTCCAAACCCTTCCTTCACCTCTGACAAGATATCTTGTGAATGTGGGGAATGCCAGGCCTCCACCGTGGTTCGGATTCCACGTTAAACTGTAGGTCTTCCATTTCATCTCACACTCACCCTACCATTACATATTAGCGTAAGTGCGTATAACCCGAACGGGTAGTAAGACGCGGTGCTAATAATAATTAGTGAAACCTCATAGTGTGTAGCTCTCATGTATTTTTTAAAATCATATATTGCAAGCCTCCAATTTGTTCCTTGTACTGTACATTGAAAAAAAATCAAGACAAATTAAACTGTATATACGGACGGTGGTTAAGAATTTTTTTAGGGTGGTTCATTTCAGACATATTAAGAAAAAATACATACACTGAAAGCTTAAAGCATTAGACATCGTGAACACCGATTTGTGTTGATAACAAAACAAAAAAATTAACAAAGTAAAAACTGGGTATGGACCTAAAGTATTTAGGCTCATTGGTTAGGGAAGGAAGATTTAGAGGGTTCAAGCCCCCTGAAATTTAATGAAATTTTTAATATGAAGCATAAAGATGGCCTTGTATCAAATTTGAAATAAATTTTGAGAAATTCACTTTTCAAAAATTTGCCAGAGATGAATCACCACAATTACTTCTATAGTCATTTAACTTCAAAGAATTCAGCGAATATCATTAATTGTATTCTGGCACACCATTTTAAAAAAATACTCTTATTTGTCACTTTAAATATATTTTATATGCATATAATATATTCTTTTTTAATGTGAGCAAGGACTACTCCAATTAGCATATAACAGTATTCAATTTCCAAAATCATGTTGTAAAGCAGCTCACTTTCAATATCATATACAGGTATCTATTTTTGTAAAGATTCCAGGTTACTACCACTGTAAATTGCTTCTAAAGGCATCCACTTCTAAAAATATGCGGTTATATGACAACTTATAATAATTTTAAAAGTAAATAATCGAAAAAAAAATCAGATGAAGAACACTATAAATATAACACTTCAAATAATTTTGAGATAATCTAATTTATCACTCATACAAACAATTTTGGCGGGCACTTCTTAAAATAGCTTTAAAGAATAACCAATTACAAAAATTTTCTGAAGGCAGACTACTCCAAATAGCTTCTAGGATTACCCAAATTTCTAGGGGAAGACGAGGGTAGAATGTCCCTAAGAACCTTTTTCTTACTCCCCCACTTCACACAAATAAATATTCATCGCCATTGTATTTAACAATGTTCTTATTTCTTAGGGTGCAATTGTATGACTTAACATCATGCAATAGATATATGATTTTGACCCCCCATCCGCTTAAAAATAAATTCTCCCTACGTCCATGCTTATTCTAGCCTTTATTATTATTATAGAACCGCGTCTTACTACCCGTTCGGGTTATACCACTTACGCTAATGTGTAATGGTAGGGGATTGTGAGATGAAATGGAGGACCTACAGTTTAACGTGGAATCCGAACCACGGTGGAGGCCTGGCATTCCCACATTAACAAGATGTCTTGTCAAAGCTAGCCTTAATTCATGATTTGGCACATATAGTAAGCCTGACGTTTTAAAACCTCAGATCAATGATGCGGGTAGCCTAAAAATCAAAAAAATTGTTATTATTATTAAAATAACTAAGAGTAGTTAGCTTCAAACATTTATTTTTACTTTTATATTCATTGCAAATTTGACACCATTGATTGTGTTAGTACCAGTGCATGTTTAAAATAAATAAACCTAGCAATATTTTTTTTACAGACAGTTTTTATATCTGTTCCGTTTATACTCATATCTACAGATTACGCTAATGTGGCAAAAGACGGTTGTATTTCGAGGAAATGTGCTTGACTTTGCTTGGAGGGAAAGTGGGTGAATATTTAGGATACCCACCCTGAATACACCCGACTTGAATTCAAACTACAATCTCCCTGTCATCATTGGCAGTCAAGTCTATTACGAATATGATGGCTTAGAACATCCGGCCATTGAAGCAGGTTCCTATAACGCTGAAACATTGCATACATAATAGGGTAGAATAAAGATTATCAGATCTGTTAATTTAAACTTTTACATAGGCCTACAATACTAGCCTAGTGTAAATTATTATATTTTAAATTATTTGATGGTAGCAATATATGTTTGAAAATGTTCAGAAAAATTGAGGAAGTTCAGTTTGAGCGTCAATAGCATATATACACAGTATTTGCATTGATAACTTGTTTTTATTTTTTTAAACTACACATTCAAGTACAATATAATGAAACTTAGTATTGTTTTTCATGTCATGATCTATATTTAGACTTCAATGTCATTATAGCACTCTGAAATAAGAATCTTTTGGAAATATATATCTACAAATTCGAGTGTTGGTGAAGAGGAGCGATTTCATTGTATATTGATTATAAATAATATTTTAGTCTTTATTAACGTAAAGTTAATAGGTTGAAACTGTATCTTAAAGCACAACAATGATATACATATTTTAGAACCATAGTAGATGGCCTTATCATTAAATGTTTTTTTACATTTATTACCTTAGCCAACACATAATAATTGGTTCCTTTGCCTTTAATTTTGGGTAAAATTAGCAACAAACATATCATGTTAAAATAATACAAATCTAGATAATCGGACAGTATTCCAATTTCTGATATTACTTTTAGAAGAATTTTGAAATATCTTATGAACCAATTGGTAAATTAGGAAATTAACTTTACAGACTCACAAATTGCTCAGCAAATAAATGAGGCAAACAAATAGTTATATTAATATTATAATCTAATTTGAAATGTAAAATATGTTAAGAAAAATGAAAAAGAATTTTTATTTTGAAAACCTACCAAAGAGGGACTAACTTATTTGAGGTATTTGATTTAAATAACAGTTTAAACTTTGAACGAAGCTTAGAGTTTACAAGCTGTGTTGGCTTACACTGAAAGAGCTATACAATTTCAGAAAATGGTATAAGACTTCAGATTCTTTAAAATAGAGGACTTGTTACTTTATATTAAATTATATTATTAATAAATAATCTCTAGCATCCCAAAGCATGAACGATGAATCAAAGTCCATTCTAAAACATGTAGCCATCAAGGTTGACCAAGTTAAAAATAAAACCCAAATGTATTCCTTTTAAAGGAATCCCTTTTTTCAAAGTTATGTGATGAAAAGAGAGCAAAGCATGTCATATGTTCTCGATTTTTATGAGTCACTCAGAACTTATTTGGGAAATCTGCCTGAACTAAATTAATAAGTCAAAAAATTTCTGAGAATTATTTTCTTACTATTAACTATTTGTATATGGTAAATAAAACATCACAAAATTGGACAGTCTGTGGCCACATTGACAAATATAACTTATTAACGTTGCCATAAAATTCAGACAATTCAATTTTTTAGTCAAATTGAAAAAGGGAAAGGGAACGATTTCAAAATCAAATTAAAGTAGGGAATTTATTAAAATATTTGTTTTGTTGAATAGACGTCTTTCAGGAATAAATGGTTTTGTTTAATTCAAAGTTTTACAAATGAAACTTTTACAAATGGGCAACGAAAAACTTATCTAAAACTAACTGTTTTTGTATTTATGCTATAAATAAAGACTATTACAAACACGCATATCTGTAAGAGATTCTGACTTCAAATACTGAGTGATGAAGTATTTTAGGCACAAGGCAAGGTGGATAAATAGTTACTCGATATAAATATATACTTAGACACAAATTCGAGTTAATTTACCGCGTACTTTTGTAATATTTATTTAATACTAACAGATGTATCTTGCATTTCCCGTGATAACTAACGCTATGTGTGGTTACCCGTGGCAAAGTTTATTTTTATTTTAGACAGATAGACAAAATTGATATTAATTTGATTTCTTCAAACCTAGTTTTAATTAATGTAAAAAATAAAATATAAGTTTAAAATCCATGTTTTAGATTTATTATATCTTCGTGTATTGGGGCTGGTAAAATTTAATCCCTCTGTGTACGGTAGATATCTCACAATGCTCATACAAACACACAAACTCTTCCTTTTATTAATATATATGGTAGTTGATAATGAAATCAAAATATATAAAACATGTGTGCCACATTAAAAGAGTTTTTCCTCATTAAAGGAATTAATGGTAACAGTGAAGTATTTATTTTACAAAGGATTGTTATAGCAGAACTGTTCTCATCTTGTCACAAGTATTTATAATCAAAACCTAAATAGGTATAGATGAAAATTAAATTTTCAATTTACACTAAGTGTTTTATTCAAATGTTCCGGGAAACTTCAACTTAGAGTCTTAATAAATTCTAGCATTAAATGTACAGCAATGTGTGCCAATTTTTGCTTTCATTGAAAATATAATGTTTCATTATGTTACGCAAGTCAATAAAAACTATCTTGCAACCTCATGTTTGTGGTTAACGAGAATTTCTGTAAATGCGTCAAGCAAAGCTAAATATGATAAGTAAATGCATTTTTTTAAACTGTGTTTTTAATTATGGAAGAATAATTTTAAAATGATTATAAAATAAAGTATAGAAACTACTGATTTAATTTTATAAATGTATATTTAGTTGTAAGCAATCACAAAAAATAATTTAACGTAAAACAAAATCTGCATTGTATTATGACATTGTGTTCATTGTAATAAAATTGTCTCGAATGAGGAGGTAGCATCAGAACCCTAAAAATATAATATATAATTTTATAACCCGTTTTCGGTAGTAGAAATTGCGCGGAAATGACTGAAAAAAATTTGACAAACGACCACTCCTTTTAACAGTTAGGAGTCCAGGATGGAATGTTGTTATCGTCAATTCATATTTAATTTTAATGGTATTGAAATTAAAAGGTTAATTTGTTAAGTTCGTGAAATTAATATTGTCTATGGTTTGTTTCACGCATAATAAAATGATGATTACTTAAAGTATAGTATAAGCTCAAAAACGATAAAATGAAAAAAATACCCATTTTAGATGATGTTTTGGTGTTCACTTTTTTCAAATAATGGATTTTGATGTTCATTTTATTTAAATGATGGGTTTTTATGTTAATTATATCAAATTTAACACATACAAATACATAAGTTAAGCTACGTTTTAATTTTACCGCATAGTTTTGAGGAAGTAATATTTAAAAGTAATGTTTTGTGTACCTCATCTATTTTTTCACATTCTTACAAATACAGTGAGTTCAGCTATGTTTTCATGTTGATACCTTATTTTGAGGGAAGTAACATTTCTAAGTAATGTTTTGTGTCACTCATATATATTTCACATTGTTACAAATATAATAAGCTAAGTTATGGTTTCATTTTGATAAATAATTGTGAGGGAATGATATTTCAAATTACCGTAATGTTTGAGTAATGTATTTATATTTTCGAAATCTTTCTTTTATCATACTCTCTCACACGCTCTCACACACACTCTCCTACACTCTCTTCTTTCAACACACAACACACACACACACACACACACACACACACACACACACACCAACACAACACACACACCCTTACAACACATGCATTCATTCAGTCTATAAAACTATATTTTAATAAAATGTATTTTCATTCTCTCTCTCACAATTTATCCCTCTTTCTCACGCACATTATATCCTCACATACACTCTTTATCCCACAATTTATCTCACATTATCTTTATTATTCTCTCTCTCGCTTAAGATTCCTCACAAACGCTTTCTATCTCAATCTCACTCTCTCACTCTTCTTCTCACTTTATCTATCTCATTATCTAGCTCACTCTTATTATCTCAATATTTATATCTCACTTTCTCTATCTCACTATCTCTACCTTACTATCTCTATCTCTAACTAACTCTAACTCTCAAACCCACTCTCTATCTCAAACCCACTGTTTCTCAAACTCGCTCTCTAAATTTCTCCCTCTAATTCGTTATCTAGCTCTCTATCAATCTAATTTTATATCTCTAAATTAATTTCTCTCAAACTTTGTCTCAGACGGCCTCACATTTTCTCTCTCGTTCAAACAATATCGCTCCCAAAATTATACACTATTGCTTTCTTTCTATCTCTTTTCTCTCTCTCTCTCTCTCTCTCTCTCAAACACACACACACTCTCACACACAAACACACTTTCTCACATACACTTTATCACGCACTCTCCCTTAAATATTATCTTTCTCTCTCCCAAACATTATCTTTCACTTTCTTTCACAAATTCTTTCTCTCACACCCACTCTCTCTACTCCTAAAACACGCTTTATCTCTTCTCCCAGTATTTCTCTCTAACACATACACATATTCTCAATGTCACTCACTCACGTTCACTTGATCTCTCTCAATGATCATTCTCATTCTCTGAACACACTCACTTTCTAACACTCACCCACACACTTACATAATCACACACTCAAACACCTACATTATTATTTTCACTATCACATTTTATCATTCCTTATATCATATATCTTAATGTATATGATTTAATAACCCGTTTCCAGTAATAAAAATTACGAGGAAGTGATTGAGCGTATTTTGACAACCGAACACTCATTTTAAAGATAAGGGAATAAGGATGCCGGTAAAAATAGTGGCCAAAAACTAAAACCCAATTTTCCTAGCAAATTTTCCATCTTTTCTTTCTGAGTGGGCAGTGGTTCATCTGTACAATCATTCTTTGTTTACATCACCATAGAAACCATGAGATGTATACAGCTGTATATTGGTAGATAAAATATTTGTTTTGTTTAAAATAATATCAGCTCAATCGTTACTTGAGTGGTTTGGTACAACGAAGAGATATATATCTCGGAGAGGGGTCATTTTAAAGTTTTTATCGGGGCGTGAAGGGGAAAATATAACGTTTTTATTCAAATTATGCACTGAAAACTAAAATATATAAGTAAAGTTGAAAGCCTTTGGGAAGTACACTTTTAACAAAATGTTTAAAATACATTTTAGTGCAACAATCTGGTCACCAAACAGTTATTTAATTTTTCAAAAAAATCAAATAAAAAAGAGCTAAGTAGATCTATCTATGTAGATAGTAACGGTTAATTTGTATCTAATGCGATTATAGGTGTAAACATTAAAATTAAAGAAGGAACTTTAATGAAGGTGTTGTAAATATACTACAGTATTGTCAATTCATTGTAATACGGCTTCCATGCCAGAACCGCTGGTCAAGCTATCCAAGGCTATTTTTGTGGCGTCCACTTCCTAGAGAGATGGAGTGTAATTATAGAATCTTAATATCAAATTTTATTTTTAATATAACAATATCTCATTCATAATTTTTTTTTCATTAAAGCAGTAAATTTATCATCCATTTATGTAGGACGCATTATATAAAATATCATCAGTATTTACTGGTCTATTCCCCTAGCATCTCATATTCATAAACTTTGTTAGGCTATCTAAATTTAATCTAAATCCTTCAATAAATCTAGTTCAGAAAGGAGATCACTAAAAATTAATCTCTTAGGCTTTCACTTGCTAGAAAATACTATCGAAAACTACCTATTGACAGAAGTGACACCAGAGAGTACTGTGAAAACTCTCTATAATTTGAATTTTTTAATTAATCTTTCTAATACAAGAATTGAACCAGTTGATATTTACATTACTTTAATAAGCTAAAATTGATGGCAATCACAATGCAATAAAAATCTATTTTTATAACAATTTATGTATAAATGTTAATAAGATAGATAGCTCAAATAAATTGGTGCACACGAAATGAGGAACAACTAATATGGGTGCATACAAATTGCGGGACAACTCATCCGATGTTGGTAATGCCCTCAAACGAAGTGCAGTGTATATATTAAATTTATAATGACTTTATTCAAAATAGAAAATTGAGGTTAGATTAGGTTAGGCTATGCTAGTTTATGTTTGGTTAGTTTAAGTTTAGTTATGTCAAGTTGGTTTAGGTTAGGTTAGGCTAGGCTAGGTTAGTTTAGGTTAGCTTTGGATATGTTAAGTTACTTTAGGCTAGGTAATGTTATGTTAGGTCAGAGTCTAGGAGTTGAATGTGATTACAGGTTGTGCCTAAACTCATGTGCACATGCTAACTGGTATACTTTATTTCGCAATTCTAGTGTGCCTTAATTGATTGCCTGCTAACAGGTATAATTTATTCAGCATTTTGAGTACGCCCAAATAATTTACAAATAAAACTAAATAAAATAAAGGTGTTAAATAATTTAGATAAATTTATATAAACACAAAAACTAGTTTCTACTTTGTAGGCAATCTCATTGTTTTTAAAAAAATTTCTTTACCATCTTTGAAAGCAGTAAATTATCTAAATACTATATATTATTACTAGTTTTATTTACTTGTTAATTTTTAATTCATATAGATTGTTATATTGTTAATTTCAAAAACTATTAATTTCTATACTTTCATTAATTTTAAAATTTAATTTAGTGGATAGTTAATAATTGGAAGAATTTAATAGGGGGAAGAATTTGGTTTTTACTTTGTTTTGTGAATGTCTCATGTAGGTCAAGAGAAAGATAATTTCGTTTAAATGTGTAAAAGGTGTTTAAATATCAAAATGTTTAAGCTAAACTTTTTTTTTTCAGTCCGGAGAATTCGTTTGGGATGGTTTTACTCAAACTTTGGTTTTGTCAGGCAGTTCAATCGGGATGTTCATGTCTTATTTGGTCTCAGCCAGGCTGTGTGAGATATTTGGTGTAAAAAGATTGGTGGGCTACGCCTTTCTGGTCAGTGGTATACTCAACTGCTTGCAACCAACCTTCCTACGTGTCCACGTTTCAATATACATCATCGGTGGCTTGATACATGGCTTATTGAATATAAGTCTAGGAGTATTCTAATCTGAGATTGGTACTTTATTCAAGTTTAATTCATTTTAGTTTATTTCTAATTAACTATATGTTTAATTTTCATAATATAGTCCTATTTGTTTTAATACTTGCTTAACTAGACACTTTAGCTAATACCATAAAGAAAGGAATTTCTCTATGCAATACTTACCACTAGACTATTAAGAATGCTCTTCACACCCTCTGAGTCACAGGGGTGAGTAAGTATGACTGTAAATATGATCAAATTGATTTTGTCACTAGATAGAATTTAAGTGAGCATATTATTATTATTTGATTATTATTTAATAACTAAGAATTTAGTTCCATCCTTCATGAGCTGTAAGATCCATGTGATTAAAACTATAGTGAGCATTTATTTATAATGATGTGGAAATGATTAATTCAAAAGAGATCTTACAAAAATATAAATTTTGTTCCTCGCACCCAAATAAAATAATATTTAAAAAAATCGATTAGGGCTACATTATTATTGATTAGTTTAACTCTAAATTGTGGATTATTATTTCTATTTTATTAAAAATCATAACTCAAAGCTCCAATTAATAAATTTAAATAATGTTATCATATATATTGTGTTTACATATAAATTTTTATTTTATTCCAGGGTATTGTTCTACCAGGATTTAGCATGCTTTTCGTTCGTTGGCTAGAAGAAAACGAAAGACTAAAGATGGGTTCTTTTGTATTTTCGGGTGAGTATCCATGATTAATTTTGTTGGCATATTAGAATTTATTCAATGTGATTGGTGAAATATCTTGAAATTGGTGAGTAGTCGAATTTTAAATTATAAGAAACAAAAATAAGTAATGTACTGGAAATAACAATATTAATATTAACAATATTTTTTGGGCTGAAATTCACATATATGATTTATATTTAAATGTTTTATTGTTTATGAGAGTAGCAAGGTAAAATTGTTACCAAAAACCACTAAACCCTGTCCCTAACCCTAAAACCTAACTAATAGGGTTCAAATAAAAAAAAATTAAATTAGTCAACAAAAAGAAAGAGTGTGCTTAGTGAGTAAAGAATATAGAAAAACCTGGGCAAGAAACCATCACCCAGAACACGCAATTTGGAACAGTTGCGGAACCCGTCCCCACGGTCAATCTCAACAATATATAAACATATAAACATTCTCCTAATTCAATTACCAGACAAAAATATTTGAAGCGGGATAGTGTTATACCTAAGGATAAATAAGTCGAGGAAGAAAATAGAGTAATTTGAAAAGATTCACAAAATGGGTTGTTTATTCGATATTCGAAAAAGATATGAACAACAATGAATATGAAAGATCCCAAAAAGGGGAGAAATAATGTATAAATATTTTGTGATCACAATAGCATGGTTTGATTAGAAGAGCGCATTAAATATTTTAGCGATCACCCTCACTAATTTACGTTAACAAAAATACAAGTTAGATGCGTACTTGTTAGCCAGGAAAGAGCAATATAAAGCTCATGAATAAGATCTCAGCGAAATACTCATATGATTTACATAAAAATCAAACTTATTTAAATCATTACCTTTACATCTCTCCATCTCAACTAAAAGGGAAAATATGTCCTACGTTGATTTACCCTAGAGATAAAACTATCAAATTTCTTAAATTGACTATAAAGTTGAGCAATCAACATTTCAGTTGCCAACGCTCAAAAAATTACCATCAATAAACAAAGTTATTATGGCGGTTATTAATGACCTCTACACTAGCGCTGATGACGCCCAACAAATTAAGTTCATAAGTAAATATTGGAGATAACAACATCAATAACACTACTTAACTAGCCAGAGTCTAATAACTCAAGTTCATTACAATTGAGATAAAGTTTAAGTCAAAAGAAAATATTATTATTAACAACATTACTAGCGCTGTTTTCTAGTCAGAGTCCAATAACTCAAGTTTATTACCATTAAGATAAAGTTTAAGTCCAAAAGAAAATATTATTATTAACAACATCACTAGCGCTGTTTTCTAATTAGAGTGTCAATAAATTAAGTTCACTAAGCCAAAAAGGAAATTTTGAAACGAAAAAGAT
Source organism: Timema cristinae (assembly GCA_039000515.1). Taxonomy (NCBI): domain Eukaryota; kingdom Metazoa; phylum Arthropoda; class Insecta; order Phasmatodea; family Timematidae; genus Timema; species Timema cristinae. Next base: position 57,531,638 of record JBCFYV010011172.1, on the reverse strand, counting down.
TACATGCCGAAAAAGAATGTTGCTTACATTGTTATTCATCTCCGAAGCCTTAGCTTCCCCTAGCGATTATCGAAGCCAGTCCAAGAGTGCTTCTCTACTCACACGACCACTCTTTTATACGGTTTTATCACAGTCCAAAGAACACGGAATGAGGGGATCACGAGGGGAGAAAACAAAATAACATAAACAAGGGGGGGAGGAGGAATCTACACGCTTCTAGACTGGAGTACAAAAAACTGGACACTGGCCGAAGAGTATCTTCTTTTCTATTGATAGTCTTTGGTCTGAGAATTTTTGTATCTGAATGTTGAATTGGCGTGGCCTCAGTATTATGTTGTCAGTCGATGTAGTCGGCGTGTGTGTGGCGGCAGGTTGATCGAGTGCGTAGTCGGGCCAGCAGCGGTCGGTGTCCGTGCAATTGGGTAAGTCTGTTTGTTGTTGACTTGGATATCGCTGACTTGTGGCTAATGTACACAATGATATATATTTAAGTGAATTCAAAATTAAATAAAATTTAAAAAATCAAGTTAAAATGTTAAAACAGAATGAAATAAAATTGAAAAAAAAATAAGTTAAAATGTCAAAACAGTATTAAATAATTTTTTGTGTAAGGTCAAAAATATTCTAGTTTTTAATTTATATCAAAGTAATTTTAGAAAAATCACTGGAAGATTACAAACGTGATATATATTTATATGTATCTTATTTTAAATATCCCAATTATTTATCTATATATATATATATGTACACATCACTTTCAAAATATTTCAATTATTTGTGTGTATATGTATACATCACTTTTAGAATATCCTAATGATTTGTAAATATATATATATAAACTTTTTATTCATTCAATTTCTATAACTTTGGTGTAATCCTGATATGAAAATTTGATATAAACTTGATTACACAAAAAAACCTCTGGAAAATTAATTACTTCAATTACCATACTAAACTAATTGTTAGTCCGTATTTACCGTACCACCATTAGACTGGGCGTGCAATCCATTCTATACTGTCCGTATTTACCGTACCACATTAGACTGGGCGTGCAATCCATTCTATACCGTCCGTATTTACCGTACCACCATTAGACTGGGCGTGTAACCCATTTTCTACCGCCCATGTTGCAAAACTTTTCACAACAAATATTTGGATTTTAGGCAGTTATTTTCTCAATTTTTATTTTAATCTCTCAACTTCCATTTTTTAGCCACTAAGATATTCTTACCATCACTTAAATTTAAATGTCCATTTTATTTTTTGCTAACAATAACGTTTATTGTTTTATTCTTAAAGTTTTGATTAAAATATAAGAGGTGTGATGAAATATATCACAAACACACTTCAATACAGACCATTATATAAAAATAAACATATGAACGACGATTGCGGAGTTGGTAGCCATCAATTTTTCAATTTTTTCTGTGCCCCCACCAATTCAACAATACTTAAGATGATCCACCGCCACTAATGAATATTCAGATTGAGTGATGCCATCGCCAAAATTATCGCATGATATGGCTGGCTGCCACCATTAAAATGATTTTTGCCTTCCTTTATCAGGTCTGCTACAAGGGGGCAATGTTGGTACCATGGTACCGGACCCATGAGTTCCAGGATAAAAAAAATAATAATTTGAAATAAAACATTAATCATAATAAATAAAATGTCAATCCATTCAATCACAGATTGCATGACTATCCCACCAGCTGTGATTCATTTTTATGAGCCTATTGTATTTGTCATTCTTACTTTAATGACTTTGTGCAATCTTGTCCTCAGTTTTGAAGGGCTTGGAAATGTATTAGTATTGTGATAAATTTAAATTTTAAATGTGAAAGATTCGGTTAATAAAGCAGGTTAATTTAATATTAAATTATTGTATAATATATATAATACTCATTGTTCGATTACGTATCAATTTGCGTGCATTGCTTTTATCTTTTTTTAATGGAAAAAAAGTTTAAAATTATACAAACTTAAGTCAACAGAAGTAGCGTAACAGGCAAAAGAACATTTCCTCAGGATAAATAATTTATTCCCCCCTTTCCCTCCTGAATGATATAAATTTAACCTATCTACTTGAATGAACTTGCTCCTCTGTGGAATTATTTCACAACCCCATATATTCCCAAATATTAAGCTGAAAGAGGCCTTGTATCAAATCAGAAATAACCTTTAGCCTGGACTGAGTCATGCAATTTTCAAAAAATTGGCAGCTAAGGTTTACTCCAAATATTCATAAAGCATTTCATGTAAAAAATAAAATCCAGGTGAAGACTACACTAAATGATTTTCTGAGGCATTTAATTTTCCAAACATTTCAAGGTAAGGACTACTTACAATATCTTATAGAGGTATCCTAATAACTAAAATGAGCAAGTGTAAGTCGATTCCAAATATATTTAAGCATTAGATTTTCCAACATTTTCTGGAAAAAGCCTAATATAAATATTATTTGGAAGCACTTTAATAAAATAACAATGTGAGGGTCATTTGAAATGGCTTTTAGATTAATCCAATTTTCAAAAATTTGCCCGGGAAAGACCATTTCAAATACCTTCTATATTAGGCATCTAAAGATCCGAAAAATTCCAGGCAAAACAGCTTTAAATAAATTATAAGGATATTTAAATGCAAAAAAATATTTCTGGAGGAAGATCATTTCAAATAGTTTCTAGAAAAAAATATTCAAAATAGAAATCGGTAAAGGATCACTCAATTTAGCCTCTATAACTACACATATATGAAAAGGTTTACTAAGGAGGACCATTCCGAATAAAGTATAAATAATTTTTAATTTTAAATCTTCAGGCAAGAGCCTTTCAAACAAACTTAGTGGGAAATATAACTTTCCAGCATGCAGATGTAGGTTAACCATGCCCCCTTTTGTTTGTTGACTAAAGCTCTTCAAAAACAATTTTTATTTGCTAACCAGCACCTCTAGAAAAATAAAGGTTTCACTGTCACTGATGTCAAGTAGGACATTAAGAGCGGGCGCCACTTTTCTTTTGGTACCAGGCCAAATTTAGGCCCCTTGTGGTCCTGGCCTCTAGCAAAAGTTTTAAATGGCTACTAACTTATGAAGATTCATAATAGCTTTTAAAGTTTCATGAAACAGTTCAGACAGACTAAGATCTGGGCCCTTGACTCAGTGAGTTACCTGTGATGAAGAGCGTGTAGACTTCCTTACCCTTAAACTAACATTTGGTTATTGTGTTTATTTAATCTCCTTATATTATTAAATTATTGTTGTTATTTACCTAAGTATGGCTGGTATATTTGAAAAATAATCATATCAAAATTAGCAATTATAAATATTGTTTGTACTTTCTATTTCCTTTAGCGCAAATTCTTGGAACACTCTGTGCAATGTTTACGGCAGGAAAGATTATCACCACCTTCGGTTGGCAAGGTCCATTTTACTTGAATGGAATATTGTCATTGCCTTATTTCATTTCGTGGATGTATTTAGTGTATGACACTCCAAACAAACATCCTAGAATATCAGAAGAGGAAAAAAGTTACTTGACGTCTTCTATAAAGATCGATGACAGGGTAAACAATATTAATATTTATAGCTACTGGATCTATTAAACAAGTTTTATTTAAAATGTATGTAGTTTTTGTTTCAAGAGTCAAGTATGACTTCTATATCATTAAATTAACACAATCTGTGTAATTTAATAAAGATAATATTCATCCCAAAGAGTAGTTTGATCTATTATAAATTAAGATCTTTTTTCATTATAAATCAATTTCATAACTATTATATGTCATTAGAGAAACCCGAAAGTTCATCTCCGCACTTAGCTAAAGTAGACTACCTAGCCCTTTCTTGAGCTAGTTCTATCTAGTCCAACTAAATACAGATTATCTTTTCAGGTTCATTTTACTGTTATACTATCAACCAGGTCTTCCCAGTGCTCCAGAGTGCTCCAGTGCAGCATTCGTACGCTCATAATCTATAAGTTATTCTACATCTTATACTTCTAGCTTACCCTGCTGATCTCCGTTATTTTGTTACTGACAGACGCTCTCTAAGCTTTGATACTACCAAGTATTGGTCTGGATTGCATTCTGCAATTATGTATGACCTGACATCCAGTAAGCTTGTGTGACCTCTTTTCTCTATCAGCAAGTGACCTATTTTGTTACGTGTATTCACATCTAGGGAGGGAAAGCAAGGTATATTTATGAATATGTTTATTCTTAAAGCCCGTGCTTTTCATAATAAGATTCTTTGAAGCGACGAAATGTATAATTCTCATTCCATTACTATTACTGAGATCATACAAGCTTTACATTCCTATTAGAGGTCTACGGAAATCTTCCTTCTCTATATTTGTATTAAAAAGTCACCTATCAAAATGTTCATGTAATAAATTTGTAGATGATCAAACAGGGGCTCTACATCCTCATAAAACATATCCTCTACTAGATAATCTTCACTGAAGAGATTTTGAAAATTCTTATATTGCATAAAGAAGTTTTTTAATGCTTCAAAGCATATCTATCTTCACTCCACGATGAGGCAACGTAAACTACAGGAACATCCATGGCAAAGTTTTGGTTGTTTCTTGATAATATTTTGATTCACGGTGAGAGCTCATCGCACCCACGCCCAACCCCTAAGCTGGAGGACCAACCCTACCGTATGTCCGCGAAAGTTATTTAATATATCCACAACCACCCTTCACATCCGAACGCTGTATTCTCAACCTTAGTATGCGTTGTGGCATGGCTGATAGGGACCTACGAATCTGTCAATTTAATTCTTCTTAATTAAATCTAATTGTTTATGATATTTAATTACAAATGTATCTAATTTTTTTAATTTATAATATTATTAATAATCAATTAATTCACCAAAGTCAAACCTATCTTGTGAATATCACAATTTATTTTATATAGATACCTCATTAATATTAAATATATTTATTCATCATTTATATTCTAGAAGTATAACTATAATCATTTAGATGTACTGTTTTAATACTAAACACCCTTAGCAATCTGTAAAAAAATAAGTTTTAATAATAGTGGGATTAATTCTTCATTTTTTTATTTTTTTATTCTTACTTGTCCTTGTCATATAATAAATCCATTATATTTTAGCTTTAAAAGAATGTGGTAAAACCAAGATTGATTACATTTGATTGAAAATTATTTAGTGTATACAATTAAAATAATAATTATATACAACTCACAACTGTTCAATTTTTTTAAATATATATATAGTATGGATTTGGCTTTACGAATTTCGTCAAACTCTCTTAATAATTATATTCACACATGCCCCAATAGTAAACAGTCATATCATTATGAGTTTGGATATAATACGTCCCTAAATATATATCATTGAAATATAAATGATAATTTATTACAAAGGTTATGGTATGGATTCCCTATCACAAAAATGAATTTTCAAAATTGATTAAAATAGTTAATTTTTGATAAAAACCATATTACAATAAAAAATAACCAACATTTGTTAACTTCTAAAAATAAATACATTATACCAGAGGTAGAAAAAGTCTGTCACGATCGACCGGTTCATCTAGCATCAATTATCAGTCAATTGCGTAAAAACAATACATCCTCATGAAAAAGAAAGCTTACCTTTCATTATTCAACTATAGCACAGCTTATAAGATAGGCCAAGTGTAAGCCATCAAGGTAAGAATTCTACATTTCAGGATGAACAGAGTTTAAATTTTATTTATTTTACATATATTCTATAAAGACAGGGACATAAGTATTGGAGAAATATTGAATTTAAGGTAAAAATACGGGATGTATAGAAAAAAAGAATTAAGAATAGTGGAGAAACGAAGTGCGAGACATTTGACAAATGTAAAAGTTGATAGGGACCCCAAAAAGATTACCAACCCAAACCTAAGTAACTTACCTTTTTTCATGTATATTTATGTGCGTAGAGCTCTAGTGACTCAAATATTAATCTTGGATTTGATCTTTAAATAATATTATATTGTGTCTTTAGAATTCAATTTTAATTACTTCATATATCAATAAAAGCATAATATGACTATCACAAATCTCAATTTATTTTTATAAATCTGGTGACCTGGTGGTCTAGGGGTAAGGTGTCAGACCTCTGTGCTGGCGGCCGGGGTTCAATCCTCGGTCCCGGCACAGATTTATCTGATTTCCAAACGCTTCCTACACCTCTGGCAATGACATCTTGTTAATGTGTGGAATGCCAGGCCGCCACCGTGGTTCGGATCCCACGTTAAACTGTAGGTCCTCCATTTCATCTCACAATCACCCTACCATTACACATTAGCGTAAGTGCGTATAACCCGAACGGGTAGTAAGACGCGGTGCTAATAATAATAATAATAATAATAATAATAATAATAATAATAATAATAATAATAATAATAATAATAATAATAATTTTTATAAATCTAATAGTTGAGAAATAAAACGTAAAATAAATATTACCTATTTAGATTTAGAATTAATTTTTAAACATTGGATTACTTTCAAGTTTCCTCATAAATGTTTTATGAATTAATATAAATGGGATGTTCTTATTTCTAACATTGTTCTTATCTTAATTATATTATCTTGATTTCATTTCAAGATTGTTCCTATAGCTCCTTGGCTAAAGATTCTCACAAGCTCTCCTTATTGGGCACACATTTCCGTGAGCTTGGCTGTTGCTTGGATTAGTTTCACAATAGGAACGGAACTTCCTCTTTACCTTACTAAAGTGTTGAATTACAGCATTGAACAGGTATTAAGATCCACAACGTGCACAATATGACCTAGTTAAATAATCACATCAGATATAGGAATATATTCTTTAAATAGATGCTTCTTAAAATATTATAATACCATTTATAATTATTATGTTTACTAATCTTTATAGTAAGAAAATTAAATAAATAAGCTAGGTCTAATAAATACTTTATATATATATAATTCAAATCTATAAAAATACTTTATATATATATATATTATTATATATATAATAATCTCTATCAAACCACCACACATATATATACATATATGTTAGAGATTTTGATGGAGACTAATTATTTTTCAGTCAATCAGAAAATTTGCCATTTCATTGAATATAATATTAACTTTAATTTTAAAATGATGCAAGTGCTAGATTTAAATAATATATTTTATATTTAAATTTTTCTACATAACTGGTATCCTTATATTATTCTGAAATTAAATTATTTTAACAAAATGACATCCTCTTCTTCTCTATCGCTAATATATATAACTTGACATTAAAATACAAAACTCACTATACCAATAGTTTTGTTGTAACATTAATAGTCCAAACTTAAGATAACACAGGCTGATAATTCTTCTAGAACTAGAAGCCAATTAATGGATGGGTCAGCTCAAAGTACTACACAATTCATTAACTGGAAGAGTTTTACCATATCTGTGAAATGGATAGGTAAATAACCCGGTTTTACGGAATTAGCAGGAATTGCTCAATTCATAATAGTCATGAAATTACATATTTCATTTTTGGGATGTTAACATATATATACATCTGTACCTATGGGGTTTTAACTTATATAAATATACATATTGGGGTTTTAACATATATTAAACCCACCTCAGTGAATAGTTAGCTAACGCGCTAGTCATGTTGAGCTAGACTGCGAGACAGGAATCGAGGTTCGAATCTTAGTCGGGTGACTGGGGGGTTCCTAAATATTTTCCCACTCTCCCTCCCTGCAAATGCGGGTTCACTTCCTCTAAATTCAACTTCCTAATTCCCAATCCATTTTGTAATTAGTAGCTAAGCGTATTGCCCGAACGGTAGTAAGACAAGGTGCTATATAAATAACATATACTGCCCACAATATTTTAATTTTCCATAACACCAAGCAGCTTTTCTTTTTAATTGTTTGTGAAATTTTGAAGGCCTTAATCTTTAGAAATAATTTTCAGTATTTTCTGATATCTGGGGTGGTTTTTGTAGCTACTTGTAGATATATTAATTTTAAACCCCACCAAAAAATGTTTTTTCTTTAGGTTTTGAAATTTTAAATACCCCCATTTTCTCGGCCTTCCAATTAAAGGACCCTTATTTTAAAATTAAAGAATGTCAGACTCTTCCGTTTATTTTGGGCTGTCCATCTACATCTAAGTAAAGATTAATTTTTACCTAGTATTCTATCATATTATGTTTTGTAAGTTTTTGAAAATTAACGTATTTTCATTGGGTTTGATGTGTATCTTCTATCTGCCAAAGACATTTCAATCTTTTAAACATTAGGAATTATTTTTTAAATAAGTTTTATAAATTTTGAGAACAACCCACCCCCTTTTTAAAAACCCTACTAAGTACACTTATTAAAATATTTACACACAATTTGTGTATTTGGGGTAATCCCACTACATTACTGGAAATTTCTTTTTTATCCTATTATTATTATTGTTACTATTAGCAGCACGTCTTAATACCCCTGCGGGTTGTACGCACTTAAGCCGATGTGTAATGGTAGGGTGATTGTGAGGTGAAATGGAGAACCTATAGTTTAACGTGGAATCCGAACCACGGTGAGGCCTGGCATGACATACATTCACAAGTTGTGATTAATACACGTATTGTCAGAGGTGACGGAAGAGTTTGGCAATCAGAAAAATCCGTGCCATGACCGAAGATTGAAACCCGGATACCCAGCACATAAATCTGACACCACACCCCTAGACTATCAGAATGTATTACTATTTAAATTAGTGCATTTACGCCTGCTTAATTTTGTTTTATACTACACTGGAAAGTAGTTTAAGTCTTAATTAAATATTTTGGGTGGTAGCTCTACCTGCATGCCAAACTGTAATGCTCTACTTCACCTGAAATGATTTGTATATTTCTAGCCCTCAACCCTCAGTTTCCAAGATACACTTTTTTCCACCATATTTTAACTTTTCTGACTGTATGAGTTGATGCCTCTTTCTGCTTGCCTTTTACATGTATGCAAATATTTCAATCTTATTCCATACGGGAATTGTTTTATTCTATTAATTTTGGAAACTTTGGGGCATGCTCTTCTTCCCCCAAATTTCAGATATTTAATTTTGAATCACTATATTTTCCAAAGTGTTTGAAGTGGATCTTAAACCTTCTTAGTAAATTAAATTTTCTAACCCAAGGAGAAGTAATTTTTGTATAAGTTTTGGAGATTTCAAAACCCCTCTCCTGATTTAACCAACATCATTTGAAAGATCTAAATATCAAGAATTATTTGGGTGTTTGGAGTAATCCCTTTACATTACTGTCAAATTTTAATTATTATTCTCAGCTGAAAGTGTGATTTACTCTTGATATATCTCCTTTTCTCCTATTTCCCAAAGTAACAATAAAAATATAATATTATCTGACTTTTTGAATTATTTGGAGTAGTTCCTTTTATTTCAGATTGAAATTGAGTTTTAGAACATTCTGGGGTTCGTTAAATGTAGTTTTCAAAGTTTAGAGCCCACCTTCCCCCATTTTTCCACTCTATCATTGAAATTTGTTTCTTTGTTACTTAAGATATTATATGAAAGGATAACTCTACTTGCATGCCAAATTTCAATTTATATTTCACCTATAATGATTTGTCTATTTATAGCCTACAAATATTACTATAAATTTAATTTAAACTTTCAGTTCTATTTGACTTTTATGGTTGTATTTGGTGATTCATCTATGCTTGTATTTAAAAGTGTATATAAATATTTCGATTTAATACCATACAATAGTTTTTTAAATTTTAGGGAATGGGGGCTTTGAAATTAAAATAAAATAAACGTTATTTGGAGTAGCTCTTGTACCTGCCTTACAAATTTAATTCTTTTAACACATTTAGCAGTACTCCCTTTATCAAATTTTGGAGATTTTGAACCGTCCTCCTTCGTATACGGGAGTGCAAAGTTCTATTTGTCTTGGAATTATTTTGGAATGAACGCTTTTTTCTCCCCCATTTTCAAATTTTTATTTAAAAAAAGGTTCTTAGGTTATAATTAAAATTATTTAAAAATGATTCTTAATTCTTGAGGTATCTCTTGTTACAATTATATTTGTTCCTCTTTTTCTCCCTAGACAAGTGTAATATCAGCGCTACCTCATCTTGCTCAATTGTTTGGCAACATCTTCAGTGCACTTCTGTCTCAATTCATACGAGATAAGGGATATCTGACTAAAATTGTATGTTACAAGGTTTTCAATATTGTTGGTAAGTTGGAGCGTGAAATTAACTTTTACATAATATATATATTTTTTATATAACCTACATGTCATATTGTAACCCTAGCTCTAAATTTAGAGGGGCTCAGATACATGAAAAGAAAATATAATCTAATGTTATAAAAAAATGTAAATAAACAAATAGGAGAGAGCAGTGAGAATTACTGTTTTGACAAATGCTGGGTACATAATACGTCCCCAGAGCACGCAACTCAATCCTAGATGCGGAAAATCTACGGTCCTCTTTCAAGATATATAAATATTATATGGATAGGATAAATTTGAAAGCAAATTGGAATGCCTAGATAGTGTACTTTCCTAAACCTTGGGATAACATAATATTAAAAGTTTGCAAGTAAAAAAAAAAAAAACAGCAAGTTTATTAAATGTATGCCAAATCTTAACAACATGCAGAAATTTAAATTTGTTCCTCATATATACAATAACAGCAATGATCTTGAATATGCGCAACAATAAATATCGATATTTCCCAAAATGAAATTATTCCATAAAAATTTAACTGTTTTTTAGTTAAATACCATAGAAAATTCAAGCAAAACTAAATTAATTCATAATGCATAGCATTATTAAATTTGAATATTACTTTATATAATAGTATAGATAATTTTTCCCAAATAAGAGATTATCGAATTAAATAGATAACAAATTTCACAAGTTAAATAATTTAAAGTTAATTATCTATTTATGAATACCAAACATACCGCATAACATTACAAATTTTTAAATGTTCAAACATAATGATATTCATGAACTCTCCCAAGTAAATCCTTAACAAACTAATTATGAAATATAATTCACAAGTTAGGTGGCTTAAATTAAATTCCATGTTTATAAATATCAAGTATAACTCATAGCATTACTAAATTTTGAATACTCTGACATAATGTTATTAACGAACTCTCCCAAGTAAATATTTAACAAAATAATTATGAAATATAATTCACAAGTTAGGTAGTTTAAAGTTAAATCAATGTTCAAAAGAACGAAGAATAATACTAGACTTCAAAAATGTATATATAAAAAAAAGAATGGCAGAAAAAGAATTTTGAATAGTTACAATACATTACTACGCTGAAAGTGAATTTATCCCTCAATTTTATATAAGTCTTTGAAGCCTCTGCTTCGTCTTACTACATCCACGCCCAGTCCAAGAGTGCAGTATATTTCCATGGCCAGTATTTTATATGGTGCACAAAACTCGTAGAACAGGAGAGACGGGATCAAAAGGGGTGGGGATCACAGAGTTTAACACAAAAAAGTGGGGACGTACGTGAAACTGGAAACGTCTATTTTCTTCTGGAAACGTTTGGCATTTACCTGCCTCTTCTACTCTTGCCATTGTTGTTGGGCAGCATTAAGCGGGTGAGATTTGATTCTTGGCTCGGAGCTAGCAGTTGTTCACGGGCTGTTAATGTGGCCAGACGTGTTGTTATTAGTGGTGCATAGCCTGGAGGGTGAGATTGGGTAAGTGTAGCGGTTGTTGACTTGCCCATTTTATTTAACTTGTAGCTAAAATTGCTACAATATTCTCTACTACTAAACAACAGGAGAAATATTGTTTAAATAAATCAATTACAAATTAAAAGGGCTTTTAAAATATTTATGGTCTCAAAATATTGTTCGGCATGTAATTGATTGAAGAGAGTATTTAATTTAGCTTCAGATTTACATTTAAAAATTAAATCTTTTTAAACTCTACTCAGCCCACATACACCCAAAAATATGTATAAACTGAGACAATAGAACAGAATATGATATTTAAAATATACAGACTATTTTACAAAATTTAAGTTATAGAATATTTGAGGTATTTTAAAAGACTATTACAATAATTTTAATAACTCAGGGTTTTTGGTTTAGTTTTAATCAACGATGCGGGACTCAAGCTACAATTAATTTTAAATAACTTAAACACTATCAAGTAATTTATGATTAAAATTCCACTCAAATAGTTTATTATATTATTTTTATATAAGGGGATAAATAAATATATACATATATATATATATATATATATCTACCGCTCCTAATAACATGGGTGGGTAAGGGAACATATTTAATAAGTGTAAAAGAATTGAATAGGTAACAAAAATTGATTTATTATACAAATAACATAAAATGGTGATATGGGGTTATAATATTTAATGATAGGGCCTAACAACTCCAAGAACATAGGAACTACCCGTAGCACGAGAAAAGAAGTGTCCAAGGCAACACGGCAACAGTCAAATGGAGGTTAAGTTGATAGAGGGTATTGGATTGCAAGACAGCCGGGCTAGCACCAGACTTCCACCAATAAGGGCTAAAAAGAGAACATGTAGAGTTAGCAACATATAAAACGTAAACGGCTAATCAGGTTACATGTCGGTCAAGCTACCTAGCTTGATTTGACAAAGGAATGACTTCACAAATAATAAATGGTAAGATGACCGAATTTCAGTTACATTATTCGATGACCAACAAACAGGTGTCCATACAAAATAGTATTATAGCCGGTCTATTCCAAGTGGGTACTGCCAGAGCACTCAATAGTACTTTTATGCTATTACCCACTTCCTGGGTATTCGTCCAATCTAGTACACACCAACATTAAGGTGCGGCAGAAGGGTGCGCGAGTAATTTTACAGTTTTTATAGAATTGAAAGTTTTTGGCCAAAATAAATCAAATATTTCTCCAGTAGCAACATAGAGTTTAGTTTTCTGGACATGCTAATATCAACAGATCTTGAATATCTGTCAAGAGTGTCCTGGACTTTTGTCAAAACTTTTTCTCTTTATTTCAAAAGTTTTGACAAAATTCCAGGACACCCTTGACAGATATTCAAGATCTGTCGATATTAGCATGTGCAGAAAACTAAACTCTATGTTGCTACTGGAGAAATATTTGATTTATTTTGGCCAAAAACTTTCAATTCTATAAAAACTGTAAAACACTTGCTATCCCTTCTACCGTACATAGTCAAAGGAAGCGCCAACCAAGGGGCGAAATAAAATACTGTTCGTGCGGGCCACCATACAAACGTAACCGTGTTCTTCACTTTGGCCCCTCAAAATAGTAACTCAGAAAATGGGGTGGCAACAAGAATACTGTGAGATACTGACCTAGCTACGTCCTCAAATAATGGCATTAGACAACCTGCATGGAGCCAAACAAAATCGAACACGTGAACATGACGTTCACGGCGAAATGGCATATAGTGAAGTCTGAAGGACTTGGAAACATAAATGTCATTCCGACAAATTAAACTAAGTCCGAAGGACATAGAAAAGTAAACATATTCTTATGGACTATCTCAACAAGTCTGAAGGACTTGGAAATTTGCAGAATACTTGGATCAATAAAGAATATTCCCTCGCATTGAGGCGGTGACTTCCACGTCCCAAACATCGGGGTCAGCAGTATCTTCTCGAGGTGCTGGAGCAGAGGTTCCTCCTTCAAGGATATCCAAAATGAACTACAATATCGTGAACCTAGGGATCCTCGTTATATACTCTTTTTATGATTAGCGAATTGGACATTTAAAAAAGGAAAAAGGATTGGCACGGTGTGAGAGGAGGTGGGGGTAAGGGTTTGGAGCAGAGGAGAAAGAAAGTGCTAAGGAAGTCCCCTAGGGGAGTAGTTTTGTAGCTCGTGGCATCGGCGCCAGCGATATTAAGGCCTTTCTTCAATGTTGAGTTCAAGGGGTTAGACGTCTGTCGAAACTGTCACGCTTCTACTTCACCATATTTGCAGAATAGTTGGTGAAAGCATGATATTGGAATCCGGAAACATCCTCGTAATGTGATTAGAACACAGATGATATTATTTCAGAATATATAAGTTTTAATTCTATTCTTCGGATTCCTATATATTTTTTATCATTTGGTGCAGATTACAGTTTGTATATGTAATTTGAATTAAATTACATGCGACACACATAAGCTACATTCAATTCAACACTAATTGATTTGTTAAACGTCCTTATTTTGTAGCCAAAGTATATAAGAATAGGATTCCCAATGAAACAATGTGAACCCATACAGTAAGTATTTATTTATTTTGATATGGTTACATGCTAAAAATGCTAATATGTTTTTTGAACCATACACTATATACAAACAATTTTTTCTTATATTTATATTTATTTTATTATATTACTTGGACATTGAAATCCAATTAATTTTTTGATGTTTCACGATCCTTATAATTTAATATGCAGTGGATAAATATTTATTTTACGAATTGTGGTTAGCAAAGGTTTTATACCAACTGCTACATAATATGCTAGTACTTCTAATTACAATATTAAATAATATTATATAATCTATAATAGGTATTGTTATTATCTGATTCCGGGCGTCTTACTCACTACAATAGAGCTAGATTAATTTAATTTATATGCAAATAATGAGAAGTGTGAATTTTAAAGCAGTGCAACTGAAATGGTTTTAAAATAGTCTGGTGAATCCAACTTGGAAAGCACCAAAATAAAATCACACTGTCTTATTTAATTAGATATTTAATTGAATTCCCTTTATTTATACATTTATGATTTTGGCAACTATATACTGAACAATTTAGCATGGCATATTTGGTTTACTGAAACGTCTAACGTTTATAAGCATGAAAATCGTTTGTATAGTACCTAGAGGTGGATAAACATCCTGTTGACTTGCAACCGACGTGACGTCCCAGTGACGGCCAATAATGTGGCTGAAGGAGGCTGGCATGCACGTGAGAATATTATGAGGATAAATAGAATCGTATATAAGAGCCATGATTACCACTGACTCAATTTTTCCTACACAGCTCTAAGATTTGGGTTATAAACATTACTTTAAGACATCTATAAGTGATTCTTTGACTGAACCCTCAATCGATCTTGTAAGACATTTTGTTGAGTTTAAATTATAGATTTGAGATAATTTTGGAATGGAAGCTACTATCGTTTGATTTTCTTTAACTGATAAAAAATCTTTGTATAATTGATAATACATAATATTCTTTGGGATATCTTAACACCCAAAAATTTTATGAGTGTGTATTACTGTTAGTCAAGTAAACAATATGAGTCTAATATGTATATATTTAAAAAAAATTTACACCCACTTTATGATATAATTTATTTATCTTACCTTTAAGTACCATACTATAAAGAGAACCAATAACACTACCGAATAAAATGAAAATATGAATAAGAAAATTTGTTTAAGATATAAAAATAATTAATACAATTTTAATTAACATTACTACACTATACTACCTACTCTTCATAAGGCAAAATATAGTTTAAATTCACATTATATTAATCCCCCCTTTACCATACCCTTTTATATTTGTGTGCTTCTGTAACGACATTATTGATTCTAAGCTATCATACTTTTGAACTTAATTATATTTTACGGTATTTAGTATAGTATTTAGGTATTTTTAATAATAGTTTTTCTTGGGGTAATTTCAGCTACGGTTGGTCCTGCAATTATGATGATCATTGTCCCGCAGCTTGGTTGTAACCATGTTTCTATTATAGCCGTTTTAACAGTGGCAATGTTGTTAAATGGTCGCCTACTATGGCGGGAGTTTCATGAACCATTTGGAACTTAG
This sequence comes from Timema cristinae, assembly GCA_039000515.1. NCBI lineage: Eukaryota > Metazoa > Arthropoda > Insecta > Phasmatodea > Timematidae > Timema > Timema cristinae. The sequence goes on along the minus strand of JBCFYV010011172.1, from coordinate 57,515,796 downwards.
TGCGAATTATGCTGGTTCCACCTCAGCATTTGCATCTACTATTTCTAGCATTTAAGCTTTTGTGCACCTTTGTTAGCAAACCTGATAACGGACGAGGTAAGTTAAAAAATTTCGATAAATTTAAATTATTAACACATTTTTTATTGCTTTATTTTATCTTATACATTCATTTAAGCAATTTTAAAATTTACCAATATACTATTCAAATTTACGTAGGTATTTTTTAAATAGGTTATTTTGTACTTTATTTTTGTTTGTATTATATTATACAGAGACTTTATCTTTCTAAACTTAAGGAAGATAGAGACATGAACATATTAAGTATCTTGGCCTCTGAAGATAATGTTACATAAGATATATAGCTTAATACAATCCACAATATTATTATATCTTTGAAGTTAATGACAATTGTCTATAAGCTAGCCCAACTTTATGATGTTATGCTAGTATGCTTATAACTAATTTATTTATAATTTTATTTCAGAATACGCTAACCGCCTGGAATACAGTATTCTACACCTCTGCAATTTTAACTTCACTTCCTGTTGTTATCTATCTAATTTTTGGATCTACAGAGGAACAATATTGGAATAAATTAAACTTTGACAGTGAGTCTAAAAGCAACAACAATAATGCTGAAAGCAAAAGCCAACTTATCACCGATACTTACATAGGAAACAACTCTATCGAAAAAAAGGAAGAGACTAAAGACGTTTAAAATTATAACAATATACCTCTAAAAGAAAGGGTTTGTAGCTGTTGCAATTAAATTGATTATATGCTACGTTTCGTAACAAATCGTTTAAAATGGATTTGAGGGATAAATTCATAACGGTGTCCGAATATCTTACCCTTTATGATGGTATTCTAAGGTGTTAAAATTGTAGAGGTCTATTTTTCTTGTTTTACATGAAATAAATTTAAATTTAATCTAAATCGTAACTTCCTCAACCATACCCTCTTATTTTAAAATATTGTGATAATTTGGATAGGTGTCAATAAGGTTGGAAAAATAAAAAAGAATAGGTTGTTCACATTAAACCAAACATTTTCTAATAATATATAATAATAAATAGGAAACTACATTTTTTACGGTGTAAATTTTGTAACTATTTTTTAAAAATTAAAAAAAGTGTGAAGGATTACAATTAAGTTGCATATCCAACCATTTTGACCTAAACTAGAGATTGTCAGTGTTTCTTATCAATTACTGCTCAACTCTCATGAAAAACCATAATTACATTTTCTAGGACGGTTTGTTGAGATTGTTATAACAGTTAATATAAGTAGACTAACTTGAAGCCCTATATCATTAATGCAGCTTAACATTTCAAAAATACTTATTCATCAAGCTTGCGTCATTAAGTGCTCGGGTTGATAAATTACTAAGAGTTACACCATGGGAAGAAAATTATCTTAATTTTAATTCTTTACTTTCCAGACACAATCTTTTCACATAATATCTTTTTTGATAGTTTAACTCAAGTATTTATAGGGCCGATAAAAAAATATTTATTTTAATCGGTATACATATAGACAACTTTAACATGCGTTAAGGCATTTAAAAAAATACAATGAAAAAGGATCGGCTACCTATAAATTGATGAATGTTTCTACCAAAAGTAAGGAAATATATTCTTTCATCAATGCTTAGCACCAAAGGAATAAACTAAAATATTTATTTAAAATTTAACTCATTAATGTTAAATGAAATTTATTAAAATTATACTCTACATTATAAGTATATATTGTTTCTTTGTTTAAATTCCAATATAGAAATTTACTATATAATGTTACAATTACATTCTTTACCTATAATTGAAGCAATGTACAGCTTCTGTGCAGACATTTTGTACACGTGTGACTTCATTGGAAAGATTTAAAACTGTTGTAAATTATTTATTGTTGACATTATTTGTTGTTATTATTATCAATTTAATTACAATAAATTAATGCTTATTATTAGTAAAAATTTCTTTGTTTGGACATAATTTAAATCAATCAACTAAGTTGTATATTATATTCGTAGTTTCTGACTTGTTTTATTTTTGTTTATATTTATTTATCTCAGTTAATATAAGACATGTTGGGTAATAAAATTTAGAATATCATCAATAACCTAATTTAGTAAATATTTACAACAAACTAATGTAATTGTCTCGATCTCAACATTAATTTGTTAGAATAATCTATCAAAATAATATTGTATACATTGCCTTTCATTTTATTGTCTATAAAATATAGTTTATTACGTACTCTGGTTACTATTTTTGTTGGATAAAGAGGTTAGAAAAAGTCACTGTTAGCCATTATATTGACACTAGGACTCTGGGTAGTAAATACAAAAGAGTAAGCCTTGAATTTGAGTTAGCATTACCCAATTAAGATATTAGTACGAGTAAGTATAAATCTTGATTAAGGTTCTGCCTACCCTCTCTGGCGATGTGTTGAGCTTTCAGCTCTCAAAATAGATAGCGTTGCTAAGATTATTAAAACTGGTGAATTCCAGCCATTATTATTATTATTATTATTATTAGCACCGCGTCTTACTACCCGTTCGGGTTATACGCACTCACGCTAATGTGTAATGGTAGGGTGATTGTGAGATGAAATGGAGGACCTACAGTTTAACGTGGAATCCGAACCACGGTAGAGGCCTGGCATTCCCCACATTCACAAGAAGTCTTGTCAGAGGTGAAGGAAGGGTTTGGTAATCAGATAAATCTGTGCCGGGACCGAGGATTGAACCCCGGACCCCAGCACAGAAGTTCGACACCTTACCCCTAGACCGCCAGGTCACCTCCAGCCATCAGGTTGAAGGCATTACTGGTTTGTTTAAACAATTGGGAGGCTGGCTGACCGGTAATTAGTCAAGGCTGCCAGCAAACTTTTTCTAGAACTGATAGAGATAAGAAGTGTAGTGTTGGACCGTAAAGTGTGTAGACGACCAAGTTGGATTAAACGTGGGGAGATGAAACGTCAAGATACAATCATACTCTCGAGAATAAAAATTAACTTAACCATCCCAGCCAGCTAGATGCTTCTTTCTGAGGGTTCAAATCCCTGCTGTGGGTATTTTGGGTAGAAATTATTCAATCGTTTTCTTCTACTCTCCCACGCAAACGTGGGTACATTTTCTTAGTTAATTCTGCCTGTTTAGGTATGAACTAATTATGCCATTGGATTAGGGATGTATACGTTTCAATTTAGAGAAAGTGTAACCGCATTCGCGTGGAGAGATAGTGGGAAAATATTTTTAAAATATCACCTAATCACGATTGATTCACGATCTTCCAGTCATCGATGGACAAATCTATTGCGATAGTGATGCCTTAGACCACGTGGCCACCAAAGTGGGATATTACCAATCCTCATGTTTAAAAATAATTAAACGAAATAGATACAAGGCCTAGCAACCGGGTCATGTTATTGAGCAGAAAAGAAACGAGATAAGGTCATTGCTTTATAAATCACGTTTTTAAGAAAGTCTTGAACTATTTTCTTAAAATGAATATCTGGGAGGGTAGTGATAAATAATACTGCAAACTTATTTTTAAATGAAAAAATTATTTTTTTAAATTAGAGATAACTAACTTTTGAAGATTTTGTCATTAACTATAATAACCTATATGAGAGAGTATGTAGTTTACGATTTTGTCATAACATTTATTTGCGTTTATTAGTAGGCAGGTAAAATAAAAAATAACTCAAATTTAATTAGCTAAATTTAGCCACTGTGCTATGGTTAATTTTTAAACTTTAAAGGCTAAAGAGGCAATAAAATATTTAAAAATAAGTTTCATTTCGAAGACTAGAACCAATTTTGACTATAAATATATCTTTTATTTTTATTACTGATATCACCACGTCATATTACCTGTTCCTGTTATACGCATATATGATAATCTAATTGGGTAGTAATAAGGAAGGAAACATTTGACAGGTTATCTACCAGCATTTTTATGTAAGGAGATGGGGAAACAATTTAGGAAATCAACCCTCTGTAAATGCGACCAGGATTCGAACCCCAAGCGCTCCGCTATCAGAAGATCAATTTAACACTGGATTGAGGCCTTAGACCACTCGGCTACTGAAGTAGGTATCTGTTGTTTATTACGGTGTTTTACAGTTTTCAAACATTTATAAGATTTACACAATTTTCCAGAAATAAATGTTTTTGGGAATCATTTTTCATCCTATTGGTAGATTTTAACTTTAGTAATATCTCCATGGTATTAGCCTGAAAGCAGGCTATACTAATCGAGAGGCTGCAGTATGTTGGTGAAGATAGTGCCGACAATTTCGGAATGAGGGTGCCATGTGGTCAGCACAACGAGCCATCCAGCCTTCTATCTCAGTTTTCTAGACTGAAGCTCTATTTATTCATTCAAGTAGCTCCTCATTTGTCCTCAAGAGGTTGATTTTGGTTCAGTTTCAGAACCACTGCTTCGCAGACAGAATTGGAAGCACAGGGGTTCGAACCTGGGACTTCGGGATCTGAAACCAGTAAATCTGATCACTATATCACAGAGACTATCGAGTATCAACTAATTACTTATTTGTGGCATAGGGAACACAAAAGTTCATTAACTTGAATGGTTTTAAATATATTTTACTTATCATCAGCACCATATCGTAGTCAAGATTGCTAAAACGCAATGACTGAGCACTGAGTGCGTAAATTATTCAGCTCTAGTAACTTTGCTAGTTCGATTCCCTGTAATGTTGAAATTAATTAGTACTAGCTTGATACGAACTCGGCCAAGGCACAAAAGATTTTGAACATAATATAAGTGCGTTACAGAGTGTTAGTAACATTTACTTTCAGCTAAGAGCTTTTTAAAAAAAAGTACTTGAAACATCAGAATAATCGCTACCTTGTTATATATAAATATTTATTTGTATCTTAATTTTGATATTATTTCTACAGTAAATAAAATAGTATCGCTATTCATCCGTTGTACTTAAATTAGTATATACAGATAGCCTAAACGCCAGTAATATGCATTCCATCAAAAAAACTTACCCTTTAAGACCAGCAGTTAAATAATCAATTTTATCTTTGAGTTTCCTTGTGAGCCCTTTTATCCATCGACCCATGATTCACAAACTGGTTATTCACAAGGATATAAAATAAAATTGTGTAAATACTTTTCCACCTCAAAATTTATACAATCCATTGGATCTTGTTCGAAAGCAAAAAAAGTCAATTTATATTAATTATATAAAAAGTAATCACCGTAGGTACTTATTGTTCGGGATTTGATACAGTTCTTCTTAAACGAGTGCACAAACTGCGAGAATGCAACAGATTCAAATAAAAAGTAATCACATTTAACAAGCTAATAAAATAAAATTAACATTCTCATACTTTGACTACCAAAAACTCCATTGATTAATTTTTTGAAAAATATCTTATTCCAAAGTCCAATGAGAGTCAAATCCTAGACTGTAAATTAATATGGTATATAAAAATATACTGAGAACGTCTCCAAATTACATTTAGACCTAATTTTATTTAAAATATTTTTTATATGAGCAGGAATGTTTATTTTTATTTATTTAACAGTGGATTAAAAATTCAGTGTACAGTAGTTTTCATATACTCTGAATATTAACATTTATTATTACAACGTGTAATTCTTAAGAATGAGAAAACCCGTGAAAGAATGTAGGATACGAGTAAAGAATTTTACATGTTTTACTTCTTCAGGTAAATAAGGGTAATGTCATAAAACTTTGTGTATGGAGAAGCATGTGGTTTTTTCTTTGAAAATAATGTATCACTAGAGTAATACTCTCATTGAAGTAAGTAGGGACCAACTATATTATTCACACAGCAGTTAGGACTTTGTGAGTATTTTAGTTACTGAATATATTACTACGCAAATCTTCATAATAGGACAATAGCCTTTCTTATCCCAATGCACATGGTATTAACGTTTCTTTGACTCAAGAAGTTCACCGAGATTAGCTTCACCCTCCATAGCTGCCTGGATTCCGATACAGCAGGTTAGCCAACGCTTGCAAAACGATACCAGCTTGGAATGAGTAACGTTCATACTAACAGCACATATTATAAACTAAGATAACTATTTGTAGAAGGAAAAGTTGTATTTAAAACTATATATTTTTACTAGAGTGTCGACTTGGAGTCTTTAGAGCTCAATATCGTCGTGATTATTGAAGCTAACCCAAATTTATAAATACGCTTAAAAATAAAAATAAATTATTCATTAAATAATATGTTATAAACAAACACTCTAGCTTAATTGTACAAAGAGAATAAATAAATCGATTAATAATTTTTGTTTTCACATTTAAAATGCGTTGAAATAGAAACATTTTAACGAAAATAATTCAATAACTATTTTTAGCGTGGTTTGACAATTCCATAAGAATTGTGAAAGTTGCCCAGATATGTTACTAAAATAAATAAAAAACAAAAATGTTGAATTATTAAATTTTTTAAAACATTTTCTTTGTTTAGAACCGTGCATTTATGGGTAGGCTCAGTATTAAAGCATACATTTGTAAGCTTTCGTTACCAACATCATACATGATATGTGTTGAAAAATCTAAAGACAAATATGTATAATTTGATATGAATTATAGTTTTTAAGGTCTAATATCAGTGTCTTCTGAATCTTGTATACATAACAACAGTTAATGTCAAGATGGATAAAATTATGCTATTTGTTGGGCGCCACTCTTAGGATCTAGGAGAAAAATAATAATCAAAAAGAAAGAATCATTTACCTCGGCATAATTCAAACAGTGGCATGACGACTCTCAATACTAGAAACCACTGGGGAATACTTAAAATAAAACATGAACAATTGACATAAAAATGGATTTTGAAATAAAATGTAGTAATTTAGACTACAATAAAAAATGTATAAAAATAACAATTATTGGAACTTTTGTGAGTTTATGATTATTTTCTTTATTCCCACATCCCAAATCTACCTATGGAATTCCGGATAGTTATAATTCTAATTTTTACAAAAATAAAATAATATTATTGAAACAAAAAAGAAGAGAAACCAAAATCAATAAAATTATTATTCATAATAAAATGAAATTTTAATTAATTCTCTGAATTAGATAGTCCTGAATGTTCTTACATGAATTATGTTTTATGATAAAAGAAAAAAAAATGTGAATTTAAAGTTGAAGAGTAGGCTTGACCTCACCAATGAATTAGTCCATATTGAAACAACACCAACTTAAGGAATTTGTTTTCACTTTAGTAATGCTAATTCTTTCACAGTTTAAACAAAAATAAACAGTCTAGTTCTTGCACACACACTTATCTTTCCATTTGTTACTTGTACTTTAATTTACAACAATTAATTCACTTTAAAAATAATTTAAATAAGATCTCCATAGATTTGGCTCCATATTAGACCGACACTGAGGAAGAAGACTCAGTCTCCTACCGAATGTATTCCAAAATCAAATTTAAAAATGTTCTATTTTGTACTTCCCAAGTCCAAAGAGAAAACTAATATATTAAAACCGAAAGATAAAATGCTGGCTATGGACTAGGGATAGAGATCAAATACAATGTAGTTTAATATAAACATTGAAATATATCCTAATGAATATGAACAATGTTTTCTTAAATAATTAATTATTTTTATCTGTCAGAATTGAAAAGCGCGCTACTTTTGAGTTATTTACATCTAGCCTTGTTTCCTCTTTTACAATCACGAGACTCGCTACTCACTTGTTTGACAGATCTGCGCATGCGTTGAAATCAATCATGGTCGACATTAAAAAAACAAAACTTCTTGGAACGATAAATAATATGTTTAATAAAAGGTAAGTGTTCTTCCTTAAGCCAAAATTCCTTATTTAAATTATTTAAAACAATGTTATACTTTGTTCCATCTGTCCTTTTACTTTATTGAATGGATGTAAATAGTAGTATTTGTCGGGCCGGCAATACAGTGGCCGAACTTTGAAGTGTTTAATTACACACGAAATTAAATTTGAAATTATTCACAAAAAGGATAAAAATATAGGGAAATACACGGTAGGGTGGCAAATTACGTCACAGATAATTCTTTACGTTTTTCTGATTGACTACTGAGTAGAATAAATAAACCGGCCCTGAATATTCAAAATAAAGGACATCGACACAACTCCCCCACCCAAAATCCACCTCACCTAAAAGCCAACACTGACGACACCCATACCTTCAACATCATCCATTAAAGACGCTTTCCATCTCTCACCTGGTAACTTGCATCTTAGGACTGGTTTCCTCTCATTCCTCTTTGCATACACTCCACTGACACCCTCCCTTCCTCTGGTGAAACACAGGCTGACTAATCCTCCGGATGGAATACAGCTCAACTAGCGCTTCATGTAGACTATATAACCTGGCTGTACCACCTCATCCTCTTCCCAACCTTCTCAACCACCTCTCTCGTCCATCGAGAGGGTTATGGACACCTCTCCTCCTCTCCCCTACATTCGAGTTCGCTTCAGTCAGGGATCCTAGGTTCGATTCCTTACCTGTATGAAGAACAGTTAGTTTGTTTATTTAACCAAGGATCTCAGGTTAAATTATTATCATGGTGGAAGCACAGGCAGATTTTCTACTTTTCTAGGGGTCCAAGGATTGATTCCCAGCACGAGCTAAAGGTACACGAATAAGCTCACTATTGACCTTAATACGTGTTTTAAGCCCACCTACGTAAAGATCGACTTCATACCTCCCACCTTCAACCTCTATCACCAAACTTGTGAGCCAAAAGCTATAGGGCCTTACATTATTCCTCCAGGTAAATGCTGGTACACTTCACTTGTCTAGAATATCTGTTGTTCATATTGTAAATCATCATATAATTTTTTCCTTTGCTAATTATTTTAAATTTTTAAACTGTTGTTTTGTAAAATAATGGCATACGTATTATATGTAATTGAGTTCCAAAAATGAGGTATTCCGCATTGCCACATGCTCAACAATAATATAGTACAGTCTGAAACTCAGAGGACATAGATGATCTGGTTTTACTGGAACCACACAACCCCGCGTAGTATCCATAGCTTAATAATACTGTCCTATACCTCTACTTCCGGACACTTCCTTGAAGTCCACGCCCAGGCGGCAGTTCAAGTACATATATAATGAAAGTTTTAGTTAGGCTAGGTGTAAGCATAACAAATAAGTAGTTTAAAAGTAATTGAACAAATTACTTGGTCATGGCTTTTCAAATCTCGGTTAAAGGCTGAGTGACATGACATAAAAAAGAGCTAAACTAAGGCTTACTTTAATAAAAAGAATATTGTATAGGCTAACAAAGACAGTCGTTAAGCGATAAAATGCATAAGAGATTTCATTAGAACATAATGACTCAACAAACAGGGATTAGCTAGATCCCTTCCAGGGATAGCCAATCAAGATAGACTCTAGCCAACACCAAATAACTCTGCCAGTGCTATACCATCGACATTTTTTATACAATTAGATATTACTTATTCCAAGTGGCTGGGTGCTATCTCCTTTTGTCCAGGATGACCGAATAATACACTATCTTGTAGGTCATGATTCAATAGTTGTAGAGCGGGTGTCCTCGAGCATATGAACAAAGG
>JBCFYV010011172.1:57482639-57506090 GCA_039000515.1 Timema cristinae | reverse complement strand
TTTTATATAAGGGGATAATATAAATATATACATATATATATATATATAATATATCTACCGCTCCTAATAACATGGGTGGGTAAGGGAACATATTTAATAAGTGTAAAAGAATTGAATAGGTAACAAAAATTGATTTATTATACAAATAACATAAAATGGTGATATGGGGTTATAATATTTAATGATAGGGCCTAACAACTCCAAGAACATAGGAACTACCCGTAGCACGAGAAAAGAAGTGTCCAAGGCAACACGGCAACAGTCAAATGGAGGTTAAGTTGATAGAGGGTATTGGATTGCAAGACAGCCGGGCTAGCACCAGACTTCCACCAATAAGGGCTAAAAAGAGAACATGTAGAGTTAGCAACATATAAAACGTAAACGGCTAATCAGGTTACATGTCGGTCAAGCTACCTAGCTTGATTTGACAAAGGAATGACTTCACAAATAATAAATGGTAAGATGACCGAATTTCAGTTACATTATTCGATGACCAACAAACAGGTGTCCATACAAAATAGTATTATAGCCGGTCTATTCCAAGTGGGTACTGCCAGAGCACTCAATAGTACTTTTATGCTATTACCCACTTCCTGGGGTATTCGTCCAATCTAGTACACACCAACATTAAGGTGCGGCAGAAGGTGCGCGAGTAATTTTACAGTTTTTATAGAATTGAAAGTTTTTGGCCAAAATAAATCAAATATTCTCCAGTAGCAACATAGAGTTTAGTTTTCTGGACATGCTAATATCAACAGATCTTGAATATCTGTCAAGAGTGTCCTGGACTTTGTCAAAACTTTTTCTCTTATTCAAAAGTTTTGACAAAATTCCAGGACACCCTTGACAGATATCAAGATCTGTCGATATTAGCATGTGCAAAAACTAAACTCTATGTTGCTACTGGAGAAATATTTGATTTATTTTGGCCAAAACTTTCAATTCTATAAAAACTGTAAAACACTTGCTATCCCTTCTACGTACATAGTCAAAGGAAGCGCCAACCAAGGGCGAAATAAAATACTGTTCGTGCGGGCCACCATACAAACGTAACCGTGTTCTTCACTTGGCCCCTCAAAATAGTAACTCAGAAAATGGGGTGGCAACAAGAATACTGTGAGATACTGACCTAGCTACGTCCTCAAATAATGGCATTAGACAACCTGCATGGAGCCAAACAAAATCGAACACGTGAACATGACGTTCACGGCGAAATGGCATATAGTGAAGTCTGAAAGACTTGGAAACATAAATGTCATTCCGACAAATTAAACTAAGTCCGAAGGACATAGAAAAGTAAACATATTCTTATGGACTATCTCAACAAGTTTGAAGGACTTGGAAATTTGCAGAATACTTGGATCAATAAAGAAGATTCCCTCAGCATTGAGGCGGTGACTTCCACGTCCCAAACATCGGGGTCAGCAGTATCTTCTCGAGGTGCTGGAGCAGAGGTTCCTCCTTCAAGGATATCCAACAATGAACTACAATATCGTGAACCTAGGGATCACTCGTTATATACTCTTTTTATGATTAGCGAATTGGACATTTAAAAAAGGAAAAAGGATTGGCATGGTGTGAGAGGAGGTGGGGGTAAGGGTTTGGAGCGAGGAGAAAGAAGGTGCTAAGGAAGTCCCCTAGGGAGTAGTTTTCGTAGCTCGTGGCATCGGCGCCAGCGATATTAAGGCCTTTCTTCAATGTTGAGTTCAAGGGGTTAGACGTCTGTCGAAACTGTCACGCTTTCTACTTCACCATATTTGCAGAATAGTTGGTGAAAGCATGATATTGGAATCCGGAAACATCCTCGTAATGTGATTAGAACACAGATGATATTATTTCAGAATATATAAGTTTTAATTCTATTCTTCGGATTCCTATATATTGTTTTATCATTTGGTGCAGATTACAGTTTGTATATGTAATTTGAATTAAATTACATGCGACACACATAAGCTACATTCAATTCAACACTAGATTGATTTGTTAAACGTCCTTATTTTTGTAGCCAAAGTATATAAGAATAGGATTCCCAATGAAACAATGTGAACCCATACAGTAAGTATTTATTTATTTTGATATGGTTAATTGCTAAAAATGCTAATATGTTTTTTGAACCATACACTATATACAAACCATTTTTTCTTATATTTATATTCTATTTTATTATATTACTTGGACATTGAAATCCAATTAATTTTTTGATGTTTCACGATCCTTATAATTTAATATGCAGTGGATAAATATTTATTTTATGAATTGTGGTTAGCAAAGGTTTTATACCAACTGCTACATAATATGCTAGTACTTCTAATTACAATATTAAATAATATTATATAATCTATAATAGGTATTGTTATTATCTGATTCCGGGCGTCTTACTCACTACAATAGAGCTAGATTTAATTTAATTTACATGCAAATAATGAGAAGTGTGAATTTTAAAGCAGTGCAACTGAAATGGTTTTAAAATAGTCTGGTGAATCCAACTTGGAAAGCACCAAAATAAAATCACACTGTCTTATTTAATTAGATATTTAATTGAATTCCCTTTATTTATACATTTATGATTTTGGCAACTATATACTGAACAATTTAGCATGGCATATTTGGTTTACTGAAACGTCTAACGTTTATAAGCATGAGAATCGTTTGTATAGTACCTAGAGGTGGATGAACATCCTGTTGACTTGCAACCGACGTGACGTCCCAGTGACGGCCAATAATGTGGCTGAAGGAGGCTGGCATGCACGTGAGAATATTATGAGGATAAATAGAATCGTATATAAGAGCCATGATTACCACTGACTCAATTTTTCCTACACAGCTCTAAGATTTGGGTTATAAACATTACTTTAAGACATCTATAAGTGATTCTTTGACTGAACCCTCAATCGATCTTGTAAGACATTTTGTTGAGTTTAAATTATAGATTTGAGATAATTTTGGAATGGAAGCTACTATCGTTTGATTTTTCTTTAACTGATAAAAAATCTTTGTATAATTGATAATACATAATATTCTTTGGGATATCTTAACACCCAAAAATGTATGAGTGTGTATTACTGTTAGTCAAGTAAACAATATGAGTCTAATATGTATATATTTAAAAAAAATTTTACACCCACTTTATGATATAATTTATTTATCTTACCTTTAAGTACCATACTATAAAGAGAACCAATAACACTACCGATAAATGAAAATTGAATAAGATTGTTAAGATAGCCTATAACCAGTTAATAATTCTTAATTTATACAGTTTATCGGATTTATTTTATTGATCATGGCCAGATAAATAATTGAACCCTAGTTTACATGATTATTATATAAATTAAACATTTACTTACACATATACTGACACTACTCTTCATAAGGCAAAATATAGTTTAAATTCACATTATATTAATCCCCCCTTTACCATACCCTTTTATATTTGTGTGCTTCTGTAACGACATTATTGATTCTAAGCTATCATACTTTTGAACTTAATTATATTTTACGGTATTTAGTATAGTATTTAGGTATTTTTAATAATAGTTTTTCTTGGGGTAATTTCAGCTACGGTTGGTCCTGCAATTATGATGATCATTGTCCCGCAGCTTGGTTGTAACCATGTTTCTATTATAGCCGTTTTAACAGTGGCAATGTTGTTAAATGGCGCCTACTATGGCGGGAGTTTCATGAACCATTTGGAACTTAGTGCGAATTATGCTGGTTCCACCTCAGCATTTGCATCTACTATTTCTAGCATTGTAAGCTTTTGTGCACCTTTGTTAGCAAACCTGATAACGGACGAGGTAAGTTAAAAAATTTCGATAAATTTAAATTATTAACACATTTTTTATTGCATTTATTTTATCTTATACATTCATTTAAGCAATTTTAAAATTTACCAATATACTATTCAAATTTACGTAGGTATTTTTTAAATAGGTTATTTTGTACTTTATTTTGTTTGTATTATATTATACAGAGACTTTATCTTTCTAAACTTAAGGAAGATAGAGAACATGAACATATTAAGTATCTTGGCCTCTGAAGATAATGTTACATAAGATATATAGCTTAATACAATCCACAATATTATTATATCTTTGAAGTTAATGACAATTGTCTATAAGCTAGCCCAACTTTATGATGTTATGCTAGTATGCTTATAACTAATTTATTTATAATTTTATTTCAGAATACGCTAACCGCCTGGAATACAGTATTCTACACCTCTGCAATTTTAACTTCACTTCCTGTTGTTATCTATCTAATTTTTGGATCTACAGAGGAACAATATTGGAATAAATTAAACTTTGACAGTGAGTCTAAAAGCAACAACAATAATGCTGAAAGCAAAAGCCAACTTATCACCGATACTTACATAGGAAACAACTCTATCGAAAAAAAGGAAGAGACTAAAGACGTTTAAAATTATAACAATATACCTCTAAAAGAAAGGGTTTGTAGCTGTTGCAATTAAATTGATTATATGCTACGTTTCGTAACAAATCGTTTAAAATGGATTTGAGGGGATAAATTCATAACGGTGTCCGAATATCTTACCCTTTATGATGGTATTCTAAGGTGTTAAAATTGTAGAGGTCTATTTTTCTTGTTTTACATGAAATAAATTTAAATTTAATCTAAATCGTAACTTCCTCAACCATACCCTCTTATTTTAAAATATTGTGATAATTTGGATAGGTGTCAATAAGGTTGGAAAAATAAAAAGAATAGGTTGTTCACATTAAACCAAACATTTTCTAATAATATATAATAATAAATAGGAAACTACATTTTTTACGGTGTAAATTTTGTAACTATTTTTTAAAATTAAAAAAAGTGTGAAGGATACAATTAAGTTGCATATCCAACCATTTTGACCTAAACTAGAGATTGTCAGTGTTTCTTATCAATTACTGCTCAACTCTCATGAAAAACCATAATTACATTTTCTAGGACGGTTTTGTTGAGATTGTTATAACAGTTAATATAAGTAGACTAACTTGAAGCCCTATATCATTAATGCAGCTTAACATTTCAAAAATACTTATTCATCAAGCTTGCGTCATTAAGTGCTCGGGTTGATAAATTACTAAGAGTTACACCATGGGAAGAAAATTATCTTAATTTTAATTCTTTACTTTCCAGACACAATCTTTTCACATAATATCTTTTTTGATAGTTTAACTCAAGTATTTATAGGGCCGATAAAAAAATATTTATTTTAATCGGTATACATATAGACAACTTTAACATGCGTTAAGGCATTTAAAAAAATACAATGAAAAAGGATCGGCTACCTATAAATTGATGAATGTTTCTACCAAAAGTAAGGAAATATATTCTTTCATCAATGCTTAGCACCAAAGGAATAAACTAAAATATTTATTTAAAATTTAACTCATTAATGTTAAATGAAATTTATTAAAATTATACTCTACATTATAAGTATATATTGTTTCTTTGTTTAAATTCCAATATAGAAATTTACTATATAATGTTACAATTACATTCTTTACCTATAATTGAAGCAATGTACAGCTTCTGTGCAGACATTTTGTACACGTGTGACTTCATTGGAAAGATTTAAAACTGTTGTAAATTATTTATTGTTGACATTATTTGTTGTTATTATTATCAATTTAATTACAATAAATTAATGCTTATTATTAGTAAAAATTTCTTTGTTTGGACATAATTTAAATCAATCAACTAAGTTGTATATTATATTCGTAGTTTCTGACTTGTTTTATTTTTGTTTATATTTATTTATCTCAGTTAATATAAGACATGTTGGGTAATAAAATTTAGAATATCATCAATAACCTAATTTAGTAAATATTTACAACAAACTAATGTAATTGTCTCGATCTCAACATTAATTTGTTAGAATAATCTATCAAAATAATATTGTATACATTGCCTTTCATTTTATTGTCTATAAAATATAGTTTATTACGTACTCTGGTTACTATTTTTGTTGGATAAAGAGGTTAGAAAAAGTCACTGTTAGCCATTATATTGACACTAGGACTCTGGGTAGTAAATACAAAAGAGTAAGCCTTGAATTTGAGTTAGCATTACCCAATTAAGATATTAGTACGAGTAAGTATAAATCTTGATTAAGGTTCTGCCTACCCTCTCTGGCGATGTGTTGAGCTTTCAGCTCTCAAAATAGATAGCGTTGCTAAGATTATTAAAACTGGTGAATTCCAGCCATTATTATTATTATTATTATTATTAGCACCGCGTCTTACTACCCGTTCGGGTTATACGCACTCACGCTATGTGTAATGGTAGGGTGATTGTGAGATGAAATGGAGGACCTACAGTTTAACGTGGAATCCGAACCACGGTAGAGGCCTGGCATTCCCCACATTCACAAGAAGTCTTGTCAGAGGTGAAGGAAGGGTTTGGTAATCAGATAAATCTGTGCCGGGACCGAGGATTGAACCCCGGACCCCAGCACAGAAGTTCGACACCTTACCCCTAGACCGCCAGGTCACCTCCAGCCATCAGGTTGAAGGCATTACTGGTTTGTTTAAACAATTGGGAGGCTGGCTGACCGTAATTAGTCAAGGCTGCCAGCAAACTTTTCTAGAACTGATAGAGATAAGAAGTGTAGTGTTGGACCGTAAAGTGTGTAGACGACCAAGTTGGATTAAACGTGGGGAGATGAAACGTCAAGATACAATCATACTCTCGAGAATAAAAATTAACTTAACCATCCCAGCCAGCTAGATGCTTCTTTCTGAGGGTTCAAATCCCTGCTGTGGGTATTTTGGGTAGAAATTATTCAATCGTTTTCTTCTACTCTCCCACGCAAACGTGGGTACATTTTCTTAGTTAATTCTGCCTGTTTAGGTATGAACTAATTATGCCATTGGATTAGGGATGTATACGTTTCAATTTAGAGAAAGTGTAACCGCATTCGCGTGGAGAGATAGTGGGAAAATATTTTTAAAATATCACCTAATCACGATTGATTCACGATCTTCCAGTCATCGATGGACAAATCTATTGCGATAGTGATGCCTTAGACCACGTGGCCACCAAAGTGGGATATTACCAATCCTCATGTTTAAAAATAATTAAACGAAATAGATACAAGGCCTAGCAACCGGGTCATGTTATTGAGCAGAAAAGAAACGAGATAAGGTCATTGCTTTATAAATCACGTTTTTAAGAAAGTCTTGAACTATTTTCTTAAAATGAATATCTGGGGAGGGTAGTGATAAATAATACTGCAAACTTATTTTTAAATGAAAAAATTATTTTTTTAAATTAGAGATAACTAACTTTTGAAGATTTTGTCATTAACTATAATAACCTATATGAGAGAGTATGTAGTTTACGATTTTGTCATAACATTTATTTGCGTTTATTAGTAGGCAGGTAAAATAAAAAATAACTCAAATTTAATTAGCTAAATTTAGCCACTGTGCTATGGTTAATTTTTAAACTTTAAAGGCTAAAGAGGCAATAAAATATTTAAAAATAAGTTTCATTTCGAAGACTAGAACCAATTTGACTATAAATATATCTTTTATTTTTATTACTGATATCACCACGTCATATTACCTGTTCCTGTTATACGCATATATGATAATCTAATTGGTAGTAATAAGGAAGGAAACATTTGACAGGTTATCTACCAGCATTTTTATGTAAGGAGATGGGGAAACAATTTAGGAAATCAACCCTCTGTAAATGCGACCAGGATTCGAACCCCAAGCGCTCCGCTATCAGAAGATCAATTTAACACTGGATTGAGGCCTTAGACCACTCGGCTACTGAAGTAGGTATCTGTTGTTTATTACGGTGTTTACAGTTTTCAAACATTTATAAGATTTACACAATTTTCCAGAAATAAATGTTTTTGGGAATCATTTTTCATCCTATTGGTAGATTTTAACTTTAGTAATATCTCCATGGTATTAGCCTGAAAGCAGGCTATACTAATCGAGAGGCTGCAGTATGTTGGTGAAGATAGTGCCGACAATTTCGGAATGAGGGTGCCATGTGGTCAGCACAACGAGCCATCCAGCCTTCTATCTCAGTTTTCTAGACTGAAGCTCTATTTATTCATTCAAGTAGCTCCTCATTTGTCCTCAAGAGGTTGATTTTGGTTCAGTTTCAGAACCACTGCTTCGCAGACAGAATTGGAAGCACAGGGGTTCGAACCTGGGACTTCGGGATCTGAAACCAGTAAATCTGATCACTATATCACAGAGACTATCGAGTATCAACTAATTACTTATTTTGTGGCATAGGGAACACAAAAGTTCATTAACTTGAATGGTTTTAAATATATTTTACTTATCATCAGCACCATATCGTAGTCAAGATTGCTAAAACGCAATGACTGAGCACTGAGTGCGTAAATTATTCAGCTCTAGTAACTTTGCTAGTTCGATTCCCTGTAATGTTGAAATTAATTAGTACTAGCTTGATACGAACTCGGCCAAGGCACAAAAGATTTTGAACATAATATAAGTGCGTTACAGAGTGTTAGTAACATTTACTTTCAGCTAAGAGCTTTTTTAAAAAAAGTACTTGAAACATCAGAATAATCGCTACCTTGTTATATATAAATATTTATTTGTATCTTAATTTTGATATTATTTCTACAGTAAATAAAATAGTATCGCTATTCATCCGTTGTACTTAAATTAGTATATACAGATAGCCTAAACGCCAGTAATATGCATTCCATCAAAAAAACTTACCCTTTAAGACCAGCAGTTAAATAATCAATTTTATCTTTGAGTTTCCTTGTGAGCCCTTTTATCCATCGACCCATGATTCACAAACTGGTTATTCACAAGGATATAAAATAAAATTGTGTAAATACTTTTCCACCTCAAAATTTATACAATCCATTGGATCTTGTTCGAAAGCAAAAAAAGTCAATTTCTATTAATTATATAAAAAGTAATCACCGTAGGTACTTATTGTTCGGGATTTGATACAGTTCTTCTTAAACGAGTGCACAAACTGCGAGAATGCAACAGATTCAAATAAAAAGTAATCACATTTAACAAGCTAATAAAATAAAATTAACATTCTCATACTTTGACTACCAAAAACTCCATTGATTAATTTTTTGAAAAATATCTTATTCCAAAGTCCAATGAGAGTCAAATCCTAGACTGTAAATTAATATGGTATATAAAAATATACTGAGAACGTCTCCAAATTACATTTAGACCTAATTTTATTTAAAATATTTTTTATATGAGCAGGAATGTTTATTTTTATTTATTTAACAGTGGATTAAAAATTCAGTGTACAGTAGTTTTCATATACTCTGAATATTAACATTTATTATTACAACGTGTAATTCTTAAGAATGAGAAAACCCGTGAAAGAATGTAGGATACGAGTAAAGAATTTTACATGTTTTACTTCTTCAGGTAAATAAGGGGTAATGTCATAAAACTTTGTGTATGGAGAAGCATGTGGTTTTTTCTTTGAAAATAATGTATCACTAGAGTAATACTCTCATTGAAGTAAGTAGGGACCAACTATATTATTCACACAGCAGTTAGGACTTTGTGAGTATTTTAGTTACTGAATATATTACTACGCAAATCTTCATAATAGGACAATAGCCTTTCTTATCCCAATGCACATGGTATTAACGTTTCTTTGACTCAAGAAGTTCACCGAGATTAGCTTCACCCTCCATAGCTGCCTGGATTCCGATACAGCAGGTTAGCCAACGCTTGCAAAACGATACCAGCTTGGGAATGAGTAACGTTCATACTAACAGCACATATTATAAACTAAGATAACTATTTGTAGAAGGAAAAGTTGTATTTAAAACTATATATTTTTACTAGAGTGTCGACTTGGAGTCTTTAGAGCTCAATATCGTCGTGATTATTGAAGCTAACCCAAATTTATAAATACGCTTAAAAATAAAAATAAATTATTCATTAAATAATATGTTATAAACAAACACTCTAGCTTAATTGTACAAAGAGAATAAATAAATCGATTAATAATTTTTGTTTTCACATTTAAAATGCGTTGAAATAGAAACATTTTAACGAAAATAATTCAATAACTATTTTTAGCGTGGTTTGACAATTCCATAAGAATTGTGAAAGTTGCCCAGATATGTTACTAAAATAAATAAAAAACAAAAATGTTGAATTATTAAATTTTTTAAAACATTTTCTTTGTTTAGAACCGTGCATTTATGGGTAGGCTCAGTATTAAGCATACATTTGTAAGCTTTCGTTACCAACATCATACATGATATGTGGTGAAAAATCTAAAGACAAATATGTATAATTTGATATGAATTATAGTTTTTAAGGTCTAATATCAGTGTCTTCTGAATCTTGTATACATAACAACAGTTAATGTCAAGATGGATATAAATTATGCTATTTGTTGGGCGCCACTCTTAGGATCTAGGAGAAAAATAATAATCAAAAAGAAAGAATCATTTACCTCGGCTAATTCAAACAGTGGCATGACGACTCTCAATACTAGAAACCACTGGGGAATACTTAAAATAAAACATGAACAATTGACATAAAAATGGATTGTTGAAATAAAATGTAGTAATTTAGACTACAATAAAAAATGTATAAAAATAACAATTATTGGAACTTTTGTGAGTTTATGATTATTTTCTTTATTCCCACATCCCAAATCTACCTATGGAATTCCGGATAGTTATAATTCTAATTTTTACAAAAATAAAATAATATTATTGAAACAAAAAAGAAGAGAAACCAAAATCAATAAAATTATTATTCATATATAAAATGAAATTTTAATTAATTCTCTGAATTAGATAGTCCTGAATGTTCTTACATGAATTATGTTTTATGATAAAAGAAAAAAAATGTGAATTTAAAGTTGAAGAGTAGGCTTGACCTCACCAATGAATTAGTCCATATTGAAACAACACCAACTTAAGGAATTTGTTTCACTTTAGTAATGCTAATTCTTTCACAGTTTAAACAAAAATAAACAGTCTAGTTCTTGCACACACACTTATCTTTCCATTTGTTACTTGTACTTTAATTTACAACAATTAATTCACTTTAAAAATAATTTAAATAAAGATCTCCATAGATTTGGCTCCATATTAGACCGACACTGAGGAAGAAGACTCAGTCTCCTACCGAATGTATTCCAAAATCAAATTTAAAAATGTTCTATTTTGTACTTCCAAGTCCAAAGAGAAAACTAATATATTAAAACCGAAAGATAAAATGCTGGCTATGGACTAGGGATAGAGATCAAATACAATGTAGTTTAATATAAACATTGAAATATATCCTAATGAACATGAACAATGTTTTCTTAAATAATTAATTATTTTTATCTGTCAGAATTGAAAAGCGCGCTACTTTTGAGTTATTTACATCTAGCCTTGTTTCCTCTTTTACAATCACGAGACTCGCTACTCACTTGTTTGACAGATCTGCGCATGCGTTGAAATCAATCATGGTCGACATTCAACAAACTTCTTGGAACGATAAATAATATGTTTAATAAAAGGTAAGTGTTCTTCCTTAAGCCAAAATTCCTTATTTAAATTATTTAAAACAATGTTATACTTTGTTCCATCTGTCCTTTTACTTTATTGAATGGATGTAAATAGTAGTATTTGTCGGGCCGGCAATACAGTGGCCGAACTTTGAAGTGTTTAATTACACACGAAATTAAATTTGAAATTATTCACAAAAAGGATAAAAATATAGGGAAATACACGGTAGGGTGGCAAATTACGTCACAGATAATTCTTTACGTTTTTCTGATTGACTACTGAGTAGAATAAATAAACCGGCCCTGAATATTCAAAATAAAGGACATCGACACAGCTCCCCCACCCAAAATCCACCTCACCTAAAAGCCAACACTGATGACACCCATACCTTCAACATCATCCATTAAAGACGCTTTCCATCTCTCACCTGGTAACTTGCATCTTAGGACTGGTTTCCTCTCATTCCTCTTTGCATACACTCCACTGACACCCCCTTCCTCTGGTGAAACACAGGCTGACTAATCCTCCGGATGGAATACAGCTCAACTAGCGCTTCATGTAGACTATATAACCTGGCTGTACCAACCTCATCCTCTTCCCAACCTTCTCAACCACCTCTCTCGTCCATCGAGAGGGTTATGGACACCTCTCCTCCTCTCCCCTACATTCGAGTTCGCTTCAGTCAGGGATCCTAGGTTCGATTCCTTACCTGTATGAAGAACAGTTAGTTTGTTTATTTAACCAAGGATCTCAGGTTAAATTATTATCATGGTGGAAGCACAGGCAGATTTTCTACTTTTCTAGGGGTCCAAGGATTGATTCCCAGCACGAGCTAAAGGTACACGAATAAGCTCACTTATTGACCTTAATACGTGTTTTAAGCCCACCTACGTAAAGGATCGACTTCATACCTCCCACCTTCAACCTCTATCACCAAACTTGTGAGCCCAAAAGCTATAGGGCCTTACATTATTCCTCCAGGTAAATGCTGGTACACTTCACTTGTCTAGAATATCTGTTGTTCATATTGTAAATCATCATATAAATTTTTTCCTTTGCTAATTATTTTAAATTTTTAAACTGTTGTTTTGTAAAATAATGGCATACGTATTATATGTAATTGAGTTCCAAAAATGAGGTATTCCGCATTGCCACATGCTCAACAATAATATAGTACAGTCTGAAACTCAGAGGACATAGATGATCTGGTTTTACTGGAACCACACAACCCCGCGTAGTATCCATAGCTTAATAATACTGTCCTATACCTCTACTTCCGGACACTTCCTTGAAGTCCACGCCCAGGCGGCAGTTCAAGTACATATATAATGAAAGTTTTAGTTAGGCTAGGTGTAAGCATAACAAATAAGTAGTTTAAAAGTAATTGAACAAATTACTTGGTCATGGCTTTTCAAATCTCGGTTAAAGGCTGAGTGACATGACATAAAAAAGAGCTAAACTAAGGCTTACTTTAATAAAAAGAATATTGTATAGGCTAACAAAGACAGTCGTTAAGCGATAAAATGCATAAGAGATTTCATTAGAACATAATGACTCAACAAACAGGGATTAGCTAGATCCCTTCCAGGGATAGCCAATCAAGATAGACTCTAGCCAACACCAAATAACTCTGCCAGTGCTATACCATCGACATTTTTTATACAATTAGATATTACTTATTCCAAGTGGCTGGGTGCTATCTCCTTTTGTCCAGGATGACCGAATAATACACTATCTTGTAGGTCATGATTCAATGTTGTAGAGCGGGTGGTCCTCGAGCAATGAACAAAGGTTAGGTCAACCTACTAGTGTGATATAAATTACTGTAATTGTATTTATAACAAGTAACACGTGTTTATATGCATCAAAATTAGCACATGACTAGAAAAAGGAAGAGAGGAGAAAATGAACAATTAAATCAAAGAATCACATATGTAGGTGTCTATTATTTTGGTTTGTGTTCTTCTAGAATGTCTTGGAGATAAATATGCTTGTATTTGAGGGATAAGTCCTACTATACCGGCACATATAAGTCATTCACGAGCTAAGTTTACCAGGATGACTGCTCCAAATGTTACTAGAAGTAAACCCTAATATATCACTACGCCAAAAAGCTGACTTCTATCATTTGGATGACTGTAATGAAAACAAATGGTAATATATTAATGTGATAGCTAACCAAGTAATTTAGGCCAATATTATCTATATATTTATTTGAGGTCGGGCAAAAAGTTTATTTATAGTTTTATTCCCCTAAAAATAATATTAACACCACTTTCACAAAAACTTTTAACGAACATATCTTTAAAATGGCAACTAACGAATCTAAAGCATATGATTGAACATAACGGTAAACAGATTTTTTTCAATGATGCAGACACGCAGTTGATGAAAATATTTTATTCAGTTAAATATTTCAAAATACGATAAAATAATCAAAAAATCATTTATTGTATGTAAAAAAAATTACAACAATTTTCTCTTTTCCACGTAAATACGATGCCTGTATGCACTATATTACAAAAATCAGTAACGTTCCAAAACGAAAAATAAATACTTTAATTATGTTTAAAATATAGTTTCAAGTTGGATAAAAAGAAATTATTTAAAAAAATGAAATAGTATGAGAAAACATAAGTTTACGTTATTTTAAATGTAATATATAACAGGTAATTAAAGATCTTTACATTTATAATAAAACTTTGATCTTTTACAAGTGTTGGCAACCCAAAACCTAAAAATATGATTTTCGAACTGTCATCCAGGTAAAAACTTATCGTGAACGGAATATAGCTAAAGCTGTGTGTTCCATGTGGTACTCGGAAACATGCATTAAATACAATGTCTGTCATATATTTTTACTAAGGTATTTTCTGAAATGAAAATCAACAACCCCAATGGTTATTCTCAATAAAACATTGTGACATTAGAAACACAGTAACTAAAGGATTCTATGAACTTGATAACCAAGAACTGTTTCCTATGACAATCACTTACTGCTAAAGTAGGATGTTTATATAAACATAGAAGTTTGATAATCAAGTATCAAAATTTCAAATACATTTGAAGGGTACGAGAAAACAAAACGTTTTATATCTCAAACCCCATTTAGATTCCAGCAAAGGAGCTGCTGGTTGCACTGTGTTAACATCGGTGATAACTTCTTAATCCCAATCTGAAGACTTGATGATGGGGTAATCGCCGGCCAAGAGTTGCAACAAATTTTATAAGGAGAGGAATCAAACGACACAGATAAGGATCGTCACTTTAATATAAACTTTTAAAATCGTTATAATATTTATTTTTGATTACATTTTTTTATAACAATCAATCACTTGTATGTATACAACATATATGTATTTATAATATATATTGACTGATTAAACATAAACTCGATGAAACATCTGTTATTTACAGTAAATCTCCAATTAATCCTGTCTCAATAGTTAACATAAGCATATTTTGAACCATTTGATTAGAATATCAAGTTTTTAAATTAATACTCACATACCTTTTTTAAATTTTGTAAAACTATGTTGCTTCTTAGGTCTCACCTTTCATTTTAATACGTTTCATGTCAAATTTAAAATTGTTCGATGATTTTATATGTGAAAGTTTCACAAACAATAATGTAGCTAATTATTAGCTTTCTATGAATCATATTTTTATTTTCGTTGGTTAAAATCCTAAATATTCGTTTTAACATTTTTTCAGGCTGTTATTAGTATAATTTATCGTTTAATTGATGGTTCATTGTGAGTCTTTGGTTGTAATATTAATAACTCTAATCTAGTCAATTTGATAATTTTCACTTTTTATTGGTAATTAGTTAATCCTATATTCTGCTACTGCTTAATAGTGTTTGAGTATTTACATTTTACCTGTTTGTGGGAATTCATTTTTGATCTTTATAATCTCTGATGATTTTTAGAAATGTTATACGCTGTTTTAATTGATTTAATTTCTGGATATAATAGTTTTCTTTAATAAATTATCTTAATGTTATGAGTCTTACTTTATATTGTTCAATTTGATTAAAGAAGTTGTACCAATTAATCTAATTGCTGTTTTATAAAAGGACGTTCCTTATATTATAAATTTCATCTTTATATATTATTTTGACGAAACACTATTACAACCCTAATTTCACCACCTTGAAAGCTAAATTTCATAAAACCTCCTATGATAGGATGCATAATACTTTAAAAACCAAACTGCCCAAATTTAAGATTCCAGGTTTAGTGTTTCGGGAGATAGGGGGATAAGCCAATGAGTATTTAAACATTAAGTTTTAGGTCTAAGGGTTTAAGAAAAATTAATCAAAACTATAAGACATTTGCATATTTATATGTCAATATTATAGACAATTTTTAAAATAATTCAAATTATCTAAAGTTCGTTATAAGTATATTATACGTAAACAAATTTATTTTAGAATAACAAACAATTGTTCTATTGAGAGAAAAATGACAATCTGTTCACGGCAATCAACCCAGGGATCTTTGACTTCACGTGCCCACGCTCCCCTACTGAATTATTATGGTTTATCTCATATAAATAACTTAAGGAAAAATGTTATTTTCCATAAATAATTTTAATGTCATTATCATCAATTGTTTCTAGCCTGTGGTCGGGTCAGTTTAGTAAATTGCCTCCATATTCCATTCTTCTTACTTTAATTTCCTCTATTCTTCTCCTCTCACTTAAACACGTTCTGTTATATGTTACTCCCATACCTTTCTTCACTTCCATTGTGGTATTTTTCCGTATACTTTATTTCTAACATTTTCTTCGGCATATTCTTTTTTCTATTCTCATTACATGCCCATACCATCTCAGTCAAACCTCCTCTACTATCTTATACACTCTCTGTACTCCTACTCTTTTCCGGATAAAATCATTCCTAAACATGATTCTCTTCGTGTCAGATAACATGCTCCTCACAAACTACATTCCCATGGCCTCCATTTGAAGAAATCATGGATTTGTTGGACGAGAGAAGAGTGGATGTCCTGGGCATGAGTGGGACCAAGGTGTTAGGGGAAAGCGAAATGAAAGAAGTATGGAATGTCTTCATTATATATTGGATGGAAAATGATGAATGGAGAAGAAAAGGAGTATGCTTCATAATGAGAGGATGGCTGCAGGTGGATGAAGTATGGATGAACAATAGAATGATGAAGAGGACAATACATGCCAGAGGAAAAAGGCAGAGGTGATCTAAAAGTACGCACCACATTAGGGATGCCACCAGACACACACAGACACAGACAAAAGGCATGCTCCGATGCTTCCAGAAGGGGAGCATGAGAGCAAGTTCCAACACGTACCGACCAATTGGTCACACCGTGGGTTCGCAAAAATTTAAAAAACGGGTTGTCGCGTTTCGCGAAGTTCTGGAACAAAGAAACAGAGATTACATAATATTAGTAATATTGGGGGTAAAAAGGGGGGGGGTAAGAAATTGAGAAACCGACTAAGGGTTTTTTTTAGAGTTACGTGCGGGACACTACTCTATGGGGGGATGGGTGAGAGTCTCCCAAATCACTGTTGAACATCTCGCTTATCCGAGCAGGGCTTTGGGACGTCGATGACACCCACCAGAGTCGATGACGTAGTTCCCAAGCCCCTGGATAAGAGGATTGGTGGCACCAGGAAGTCTGGCGTAGAAGGACTGCGCCAGTTTCTGGAAGTGGTCCTTGATGGTAGGCATATCCAGGTCGCGATGAAGAGTCTCATTCCGGACATACCAAGGTGCGCCCACAATGATCCTCAGACATACGCTCTGGAACGCTGCATCCTCCTCATATACGTGTCCGCCAGGTGACCCCAAGCGGGACACGCATAGTCGAGGATCGGCCTGAGCAGCTGCTTGTACAGCGTCAGACCGTTTCTTGTAGACAGGGCCACCAGAAGGAAAATACAAGCTTGGGGAAGATCTAGAAAGGATTATTCAATTATCAGATAGTAATGGGCTATCTGGATGCAAAATAAGGAAAAGAGAAAGTAGGGTACGAGTAGGTGTTAGGGAAGGAAGAATGGGATAGATAAACAAAAACGGTAGACGGCTGTGGGAGCTATGTGAAAGAAATAAAATGAGTTTCAAATACCTGGTATAAGAAGGAATGAGAGAATCGTAAGATCGATTAGATACAGTTGGATGGGAAACAAAAGTTGCTGATAAACTGCTTTTTAATAGGTGAAGAAATGAAAAGGCGGACCTTAAACACCAAGGCAATAATTAGTGTTCCTTAGATAGTGATCACGGGTGGCAGACATAAAGGGATGGTAAAGTAGTAGGAAGGTAGTAGGACAAGAAAGAAGAAAAATAATGTGGAGGATAAAAAATTAAGAGGAAAGAGAGCTGTACTTAAGAAAGGCAAACAGCTTACTACCTAAGGATGAGATTCAAAGTATAGGTCTTGAATGGGAACGGTTTAAGAACAGTCTGGTGGGAGTGGCAGAATAGGTATGTCGGGAGGACAAGTAATAAGAGGAATGGAACAAGACATCTTGGTGGATGACAGGGTGAAGGAAGCGGTAGAGGAGAAGAATTAAGCATTCGGAAGAAGTTTTAACAATAGGCATGAGGAAACAGAGGGAGAATATAAGGAGAAGAAGAAACGAGAGAAAATAGTTGTACAGGAAGCCAGGAAGTAATGGATGCAAACATGGATGGAAATGCTGGAACGGGGCGTGGAAGTAAGTAAGAAAGTGTTATATAGCCAAGTAAATATTGGGAAAAGAGAGAAAAGACGAGAAGTTAGAATGATATATGAAGAAGGAAGGACGTTGAAGACAGGAAAGGAAGAAAAGGAACTATGGATTAGATATTAATTTAGAGAAAATGTTCAACCTGGTAGAGGAAAGTAATGAGAGTGAAACGGAAGCAAAGGAAGAATTAACAGGAAGAGGAAAAAGGTCCAACGTGAAATTAGGTTGAGGACGCACATAAATGTGGTCATATTTCCTATAGAATTTTATTCTAATTCTTAAGTAATTATATTAGTTATCTTTGTATATCTATGACGGTTAATAAGATATGGCTAAAACGTAAAACACTACTGCACTACGAGATAATGCAAACAACTATTTATAACCATTAACGTTATTGTATATCTATTTTTTTTAATTCCTCTTGTCACCACTGTCATTGAGATTGTTCGGCAATGAGCAAGTTGGTATTAAAATAATATTTATCAATTTAATCTACGTACTTCATCCATTAATCTATGATGTAGATTTATGGATCAATAATTTTACTCCACACAGAGAAGGTTTAGAGGAATTAAAGGATCAATTATATAATCTTTTATTCTCATTAAAGATAACACTGTGGAAAAATAACACTACCAAAGTCAAAAATAGTAGTTATACATAATTAATTATTACATATTTCTAATATTTACCGATAAACAATAATAATCTACAACACATCATTAGTCGAACGTGGTTTTTACATTAAATTATCACAAAAATTTGGGTTCAAATTCAACGCTAGCTATTTAAAAATAAAAGAGTAGGAAAAAGATGAATTTACAAATATATTTAAAATAGCATAATTTATTTCAAAATTTTAGCCAGCTCAGTTAAAGTTTATATTCTAACATTCAATGAAAAAATAGAACAGTGTTTTCTTCTTCTTCTAGAAGGTTGTTATGAATCTATCTTTTTGTAGGAATTGAAATTATAAGAAGCAAAATATCCAACTTATTCTTATTTTATCGTGAACTACTATCTAAATTTGCTATCTGCTTTTAAACACGTAAATTGGGTAGGAATAAAAAGGTAAAATTTATGGTATGTGCACCTGATTTTTTATTTATGCCTATCAGAGATACATCACACTTAGCCCAGTTGGTGATAATATTAGTCAGTACTTATGTACCGTTGTCTAGGAGACGCCGAATGTAATAATCTTACATTATTTTCCATGAATCAAGATGAGAGCAAATATGAGAGTGTGAAACCAGTGGAAACTCCTAACCTAATTTAAGCACAACTAACCATAACCTACTCACATTTGAGATAAATTTCCTTTCAGGAAATATACCCATGGTTCCAGCCGGGTATCGAAGCCCGGAACCCCTAGGTTGATAGCCAGTAGCACTGATTGACCACTACACAACAGGGCTGGTTTTTACCCTCGCTGTAATGAAGGTAGATTGGTAAAGCATTTAGAAAATAACCCTCTCAGTACACCTAACCAGGATTAGAATTCTATATCCCCCTCACATACATTTAAATCTAAATCGAGAGGAACGTGTTGATCAATATGACCCACGATAATATTATTATCTAATTTAAACTGGTATATCACTGAAAATAAACACCACTTCGATGAAAATATATTTTAAATTATGTTTGTTGATTGTTCAAACAGTATGCGAAAAGTAAGGTATATCATTTATATTTAATATTAAATAAATACTTCCTGGGTGCATAATCTCAAACACCGTGAACCTTTATAAGCAAATTTCTATGGTTATATTGTAGTTATTTTCATAACAAATCAATATTTATATTTCCCTAAATATATGACTTTTAACCAAGGCTATTCAATATTATCTTGAAAAGATAATATAGCGTATATATATATGATACAGAACATTTATGTTGTCACAGTAAGTAAATCCTCTAATAGGAAATATTATCGTGATCATAACGAAAAACATGGATATTTCACCAGAAGGCTCGTCACAAAATAAAGGTATGTGTGTAATGCAATGAGTCCTTTTGGAAACGAACATATTCACATTTCATCGCAGATGTATCAGTTTTGGTGGTGGACCAGTACGTCAAGTCTCTAGAGCGCTAGCCAACTCATTCCGGTTATTCCAGAGGGAGTCCAAGTTAACTAAAAGTATATGAATCGTGCCGAAAAATTTTATTTTATTTTTATCAATTTGACGTTATACGTATGTCCAGTCCTCTCTACCTTTTGCTTTAATGGATTATTAAGTTATAATAATCAGTTTAATTAAAATAAATTTTACTTTCTCTTGTAATTAATAAATTAGATAGGGTGCATGTCGAATCTATAAGTAACTTTGTTATTTCATAGAATATAAAATCATCCACAAGGAAAAGCAATAAATTTATAATTAGTGTTAAAAGTTAATATTTTATTGGCTTAGTTATTCCAACAAAATGTTAAAAGTACGCTGACTAAAGAATAATATTAAAATGGGGATACAATATATAAAAGGGTTAAATATTTATTTATCTATGGTATATTAAATAATAACTTATCTGCATACAATATAATGATGTCCTTCCTGTTGGTACTAATATAAAGTATTATTTTGTAAACTGACCCTTGAACATGTAGCGTAAAACTTTAAAAGTGATAAAATATTTTTTCTTAGATCCATCCCTGTGTACTTGATCGACTGGTACTGAGATTAGTGACGTGATTGAAACCATTGGCTGCAAAAGAGTAAAAAAAAAAAGCTATTGAACAGTAGCGAATAATTTAGAAAAATATATTTATTTACAAAGCTTATGATATAATTCAAATTACTATTTTGAAACCCCATACTAAATTTTTGTTAATTGGTCGTTAAAATAACCTAGTCTGTCTATAAGCCTATCGAAATGCGAAATTTAATATTTTTAGGATTATTAAGAGTGTTGGAGAAATTCAATCGAACAGACTTAAAATATATAGCAAATCTTGACTGTAAACGTACAGCTGCTAATTCTGTCTATATATAAATTCTCCTTGTACAATACCAATCTAACCAAGACAATCGAAAAGCAATTATGTCTATAAATAAATATATATTATAAATCAAACACTAACCTGCCCACAAATTGAGTGCACAAACGTATGGAATATTTACCTAGGAGTGATTATAAGATAAGTGAAACGAAGTAGCAATGTATTGAAAAAATTCAAAATGTATTGTATTAAATTGTAGGGAAACAACATACAGACTTAATTGTTCTTTTACCTAAGATATGTAAAAATAAATATAATTAACAGAAACACAATTATATAAAAGGAACATTTCGGTATAGCAACGAGCATAATAATCAAATACCCATATTGTTTAATATGTGAGAATATATATATTTAAAACATAGGTTCTTAATTTTTGGTAGTCCTACAACGGTTCGATGATAAGTTATTTCGTATCTTAAAGGGTTGTGTAGATATAATAAAAAATGTTAATATCCGCTTATGTTAAGTACCCTCTAAGTCATTTTATATGCAAAAGATTAATTCGCTAATTATTTTAAATATTAAACATGCCTAAATTGAATGTTAATCAAAATTATTAGAGCATAGTTTTGGATCTAGTTTTATTTGTTCCCTTACGCAAACTACCATTTAATTTTTAGTGTTTAATAGACAATTTCATAAACACTCTGTAAAATCTTAATTAAACCCTAAAAAAAATTCATAACCCAGATGTGTAAATATTTTCATACCTAGCACGAGGTACAGACATACTTATAGAAAGATGAATACATTAAAATCAAATTTTCATGTTCAGGGGGTCGTGTGATGTCTGCATCAATCAAAATCTCAACTTAAATTTTTTGGATGATCATAATACTTCTTCTCTCTAAGGTGTGGTGAGGAATTAAGAAAAGGGCATCAAAGTTCACCAAATGTATTAACTAAATAATTTACAATTGATGAAACATATGAACCATGCAAATACCAGCCAGTTTTAAATTTCTACCCCACCAAGAGGTTGTTTATTTAATATCGTTATGGAAATTTTGACCCTCATATATATTTGGAACCAATTTTTGAATTTTAAATTTCTATTGCTTAAAAATATTTTGATTTTATAGAACACAGAAAAGTTTTATTTTGTATTAGGCATGACATTCTTAGCCCCCTCTATTTAATAAACTTCAAATATATGATGTAAGACCATTCATTATTCTTTAGCTATCTCTAGTAGTCCATCACCTTCCAGGCATATTTAAATTTTATATCACAAAAATAAAAGTATTATTTTATATAGTCTTAAAAAAATTTAATTCACCCTAATTAGTGCCCCTTGTTAAGAAATTAAATATTTTGAAACTATTATGGTCATTTGGGGCTTTCACTCGACGTGTATGTAAATATAATTTTTTATACAAGTAGTGTTTTATCCTATTATTTCTGAAATCTTGGATAAGGATCTCTCTGTCCTCTAATTTCCTGGTCCTTCAATTTGAAATGCTTGTTTAGAAAATAAAAGTGTCTTTGTAGTGGCTCATATACCTGTCTGACAAATTTCAATCTTCTACCACAGTAATGTGGTTTTTTAATTAAGTTTTGGGAATTACGAATCCCCCCATTGCACAAACCCTCAATTATAAAATTTAAATATGTAATAATTGGTTGGATATTTCGAGTAATCACACAAAATTAATAACAAATTTGAATTCTCTATCCCTCATAAAAGTGTGGTTTTTAGTAAATATCCCACCCTCTTCTATTTACAATAGTATCATTCCAAAATTTGAAGTTATAAGGCTTTTTTTTATTGTTTTGAATGGCTACTTTACCTTCCTTTAATGTTTAATTTTTTATACCCCCATTTTAAATATTTGTTTCGATTAGCTTAGAAAATTATAAGCCTCCCATCCACATTTTACCAGATTTGATCTTGATGTTACAATATTAAATATTTGTTACTTATAAAGTGGTATTTCCACCTGTCTGCAAAAATCTAATTTTATACTTTCCCTAATAGTTTTTTTCTTATTTATAGACCCTAATTATCCCCCACCCCAGTTTATAAAGCCCCATTATAAAATTTGCCTAGTTTTTCCAGGTATCTTTTCAGTAAAACTATGCCAAATTTAGGCCTTATAGATAATCGTGAAATGGGATAAATTAACTATAAATGAGGCATTTTCTTTTATTTATACATATATACCTTCCTTCCACATTCATATTACTGTAGTGTTAATTAGAAGGACTGGTACCT
>JBCFYV010011172.1:57471204-57482539 GCA_039000515.1 Timema cristinae | reverse complement strand
ACCAGACACACACAGACACAGACAAAAGGCATGCTCCGATGCTTCCAGAAGGGGAGCATGAGAGCAAGTTCCAACACGTACCGACCAATTGGTCACACCGTGGGGTTCGCAAAAATTTAAAAAACGGGTTGTCACGTTTCGCGAAGTTCTGGAACAAAGAAACAGAGATTACATAATATTAGTAATATTGGGGGTAAAAAGGGGGGGGTAAGAAATTGAGAAACCGACTAAGGGTTTTTTTTTTAGAGTTACGTGCGGGGACACTACTCTATGGGGGGATGGGTGAGAGCCTCCCAAACCACTGTTGACACATCTCGCTTATCCGAGCAGGGCTTTGGGACGTCGATGACACCCACCAGAGTCGATGACGTAGTTCCCAAGCCCCTGGATAAGAGGATTGGTGGCACCAGGAAGTCTGGCGTAGAAGGACTGCGCCAGTTTCTGGAAGTGGTCCTTGATGGTAGGCATATCCAGGTCGCGATGAAGAGTCTCATTCCGGACATACCAAGGTGCGCCCACAATGATCCTCAGACATACGCTCTGGAACGCCTGCATCCTCCTCATATACGTGTCCGCCAGGTGACCCCAAGCGGGACACGCATAGTCGAGGATCGGCCTGAGCAGCTGCTTGTACAGCGTCAGACCGTTTCTTGTAGACAGGTGCCACCAGAAGGAAAATACAAGCTTGGGGAAGATCTAGAAAGGATTATTCAATTATCAGATAGTAATGGGCTATCTGGATGCAAAATAAGGAAAAGAGAAAGTAGGGTACGAGTAGGTGTTAGGGAAGGAAGAATGGGGATAGATAAACAAAAACGGTAGACGGCTGTGGGAGCTATGTGAAAGAAATAAAATGAGTTTCAAATACCTGGTATAAGAAGGAATGAGAGAATCGTAAGATCATTAGATACAGTTGAGATGGGAAACAAAAGTTGCTGATAAACTGCTTTTTAATAGGTGAAGAAATGAAAAGGCAGACCTTAAACACCAAGGCAATAATTAGTGTTCCATTAGATAGTGATCACGGGTGGCAGACATAAAGGGATGGTAAAGTAGTAGGAAGGTAGTAGGACAAGAAAGAAGAAAAATAATGTGGAGGCTAAAAAATTAAGAGGAAAGAGAGCTGTACTTAATAAAGGCAAACAGCTTACTACCTAAGGATGAGATTCAAAGTATAGGTCTTGAATGGGAACGGTTTAAGAACAGTCTGGTGGGAGTGGCAGAATAGGTATGTGGGAGGACAAGTAATAAGAGGAAGTGGAACAAGACATCTTGGTGGATGACAGGGTGAAGGAAGCGGTAGAGGAGAAGAATTAAGCATTCGGAAGAAGTTTTAACAATAGGCATGAGGAAACAGAGGGAGAATATAAGGAGAAGAAGAAATGAGAGAAAATAGTTGTACAGGAAGCCAGGAAGTAATGGATGCAAACATGGATGGAAATGCTGGAACGGGGCGTGGAAGTAAGTAAGAAAGTGTTATATAGCCAAGTAAATATTGGGAGAAGAGAGAAAAGACGAGAAGTTAGAATGATATATGAAGAAGGAAGGACGTTGAAGACAGGAAAGGAAGAAAAGGAACTATGGATTAGATATTAATTTAGAGAAAATGTTCAACCTGGTAGAGGAAAGTAATGAGAGTGAAACGGAAGCAAAGGAAGAATTAACAGGAAGAGGAAAAAGGTCCAACGTGAAATTAGGTTGAGGACGCACATAAATGTGGTCATATTTCCTATAGAATTTTATTCTAATTCTTAAGTAATTATATTAGTTATCTTTGTATATCTATGACGGTTAATAAGATATGGCTAAAACGTAAAACACTACTGCACTACGAGATAATGCAAACAACTATTTATAACCATTAACTGTTATTGTATATCTATTTTTTTTAATTCCTCTTGTCACCACTGTCATTGAGATTGTTCGGCAATGAGCAAGTTGGTATTAAAATAATATTTATCAATTTAATCTACGTACTTCATCCATTAATCTATGATGTAGATTTATGGATCAATAATTTTACTCCACACAGAGAAGGTTTAGAGGAATTAAAGGATCAATTATATAATCTTTTATTCTCATTAAAGATAACACTGTGGAAAAATAACACTACCAAAGTCAAAAATAGTAGTTATACATAATTAATTATTACATATTTCTAATATTTAGCGATAAACAATAATAATCTACAACACATCATTAGTCGAACGTGGTTTTTACATTAAATTATCACAAAAATGTTGGCGTTCAAATTCAACGCTAGCTATTTAAAAATAAAAGAGTAGGAAATAAGATGAATTTACAAATATATTTAAAATAGCATAATTTATTTCAAAATTTTAGCCAGCTCAATTTAAGTTTATATTCTAACATTCAATGAAAAAAATAGAACAGTGTTTTCTTCTTCTTCTAGAAAGATTGTTATGAATCAATCTTTTTGTAGGAATTGAAATTATAAGAAGCAAAATATCCAACTTATTCTTATTTTATCGTGAACTACTATCTAAATTTGCTATCTGCTTTTAAACACGTAAATTGGGTAGGAATAAAAAGGTAAAATTTATGGTATGTGCACCTTGATTTTTTATTTATGCCTATCAGAGATACATCACACTTAGCCCAGTTGGTGATAATATTAGTCAGTACTTATGTACCGTTGTTTAGGAGACGCCTGAATGTAATAATCTTACATTATTTTCATGAATCAAAGATGAGAGCAAATATGAGAGTGTGAAACCAGTGGAAACTCCTAACCTAATTTAAGCACAACTAACCATAACCTAGTCACATTTGAGATAAATTTCCTTTCAGGAAATATACCCATGGTTCCAGCCGGGTATCGAAGCCCGGAACCCCTAGGTTGATAGCCAGTAACACTGATTGACCACTACACAACAGGGCTGGTTTTTACCCTCGCTGTAATGAAGGTAGATTGGTAAAGCATTTAGAAAATAACCCTCTCAGTACACCTAACCAGGATTAGAATTCTGATATCCCCCTCACATACATTTAAATCTAAATCGAGAGGAACGTGTTGATCAATATGACCCACGATAATATTATTATCTAATTTAAACTGGTATATCACTGAAAATAAACACCACTTCGATGAAAATATATTTTAAATTATGTTTGTTGATTGTTCAAACAGTATGCGAAAAGTAAGGTATATCATTTATATTTAATATTAAATAAATACTTCCTGGGTGCATAATCTCAAACACCGTGAACCTTTATAAGCAAATTTATATGGTTATATTGTAGTTATTTTCATAACAAATCAATATTTATATTTCCCTAAATATGACATGACTTTTAACCAAGGCTATTCAATATTATCTTGAAAAGATAATATAGCGTATATATATATGATACAGAACATTTATGTTGTCACAGTAAGTCAATCCTCTAATAGGAAATATTATCGTGATCATAACGAAAAACATGGATATTTCACCAGAAGGCTCGTCACAAAATAAAGGTATGTGTGTAATGCCATGAGTCCTTTTGGAAACGAACATATTCACATTTCATCGCAGATGTATCAGTTTTGGTGGTGGACCAGTACGTCAAGTCTCTAGTGCGCTAGCCAACTCATTCCGGTTATTCCAGAGGGAGTCCAAGTTAACTAAAAGTATATGAATCGTGCCGAAAATTTTTATTTTATTTTTATCAATTTGACGTTATACGTATGTCCAGTCTTCTCTACCTTTTGCTTTAAAGGATTATTAAGTTATAATAATCAGTTTAATTAAAATAAATTTTACTTTCTCTTGTAATTAATAAATTAGATAGGGTGCATGTCGAATCTATAAGTAGCTTTGTTATTTCATAGAATATAAAATCATCCACAAGGAAAAGTAATAAATTTATAATTAGTGTTAAAAGTTAATATTTTATTGGCTTAGTTATTCCAACAAAATGTTAAAAGTACGCTGACTAAAGAATAATATTAAAATGGGGATACAATATATAAAAGGGTTAAATATTTATTTATTTATGGTATATTAAATAATAACTTATCTGCATACATTATAATGATGTCCTTCCTGTTGGTACTAATATAAAGTATTATTTTGTAAACTGACCCTTGAACATGTAGCGTAAAACTTTAAAAGTGATAAAATATTTTTTCTTAGATCCATCCCTGTGTACTTGATCGACTGGTACTGAGATTAGTGACGTGATTGAAACCATTGGCTGCAAAAGAGTAAAAAAAAAAAAGCTATTGAACAGTAGCGAATAATTTAGAAAAATATATTTATTTACAAAGCTTATGATATAATTCAAATTACTATTTTGAAACCCCATACTAAATTTTTGTTAATTGGTCGTTAAAATAACCTAGTCTGTCTATAAGCCTATCGAAATGCGAAATTTAATATTTTTAGGATTATTAAGAGTGTTGGAGAAATTCAATCGAACAGACTTAAAATATATAGCAAATCTTGACTGTAAACGTACAGCTGCTAATTCTGTGTATATATAAATTCTCCTTGTACAATACCAATCTAACCAAGACAATCGAAAAGCAATTATGTCTATAAATAAATATATATTATAAATCAAACACTAACCTGCCCACAAATTGAGTGCACAAACGTATGGAATATTTACCTAGGAGTGATTATAAGATAAGTGAAACGAAGTAGCAATGTATTGAAAAAAATTCAAAACTGTATTGTATTAAATTGTAGGGTACAACATACAGACTTAATTGTTCCTTTACCTAATATATGTAAAAATAAATATAATGTAACAGAAACACAATTATATAAAAGGAACATTTCGGTATAACAACGAGCATAATAATCAAATACCCATATTGTTTAATATGTGAGAATATATATATTTAAAACATAGGTTTTTAATTTTTGATAGTCCTACAACGGTTCGATGATAAGTTATTTCGTATCTTAAAGGGTTGTGTAGATATAATAAAAAATGTTAATATCCGCTTATGTTAAGTACCCTCTAAGTCATTTTATATGCAAAAGATTAATTCGCTAATTATTTTAAATATTAAACATGCCTAGAATTGAATGTTAATCAAAATAATTAGAGCATAGTTTTGGATCTAGTTTTATTTGTTCCCTTACGCAAACTACATTTAATTTTTAGTGTTTAATAGACAATTTCATAAACACTCTGTAAAATCTTAATTAAACCCTAAATAAAAATTCATAACTAGATGTGTAAATATTTTCATCCCTAGCACGAGGTACAGACATACTTATAGAAAGATGAATACATTAAAATCAAATTTTCATGTTCAGGGGGTCGTGTGATGTCTGCATCAATCAAAATCTCAACTTAATTTTTTTGGATGATCATAATACTTCTTCTCTCTAAGGTGTGGTGAGGAATTAAGAAAAGGGCATCAAAGTTCACCAAAGTGTATTAACTAAATAATATACAATTTATGAAATATATGAACCATGCAAATACCTGCCAGTTTTAAATTTCTACCCACCAAGAGGTTGTTTATTTAATATCGTTATGGAAATTTTGACCCTCATATATATTTGGAACCAATTTTTGAATTTTAAATTCCTATTGCTTAAAAATATTTTGATTTTATAGAACACCGAAAAGTTTTATTTTGTATTAGGCATGACATTCTTAGCCCCCTCTATTTAATAAACTTCAAATATATGATGTAAGACCATTCATTATTCTTTAGCTATCTCTAGTAGTCCATCACCTTCCAGGCATATTTAAATTTTATATCACAAAAATAAAAGTATTATTTTATATAGGTCTTAAAAAATGTTAATTCACCCTAATTAGTGCCCCTTGTTAAGAAATTAAATATTTTGAAACTATTATGGTCATTTGGGGCTTTCACTCGACGTGTATGTAAATATAATTTTTTATACAAGTAGTGTTTTATCCTATTATTTCTGAAATCTTGGATAAGGATCACTCTGTCCTCTAATTTCCTGGTCCTTCAATTTGAAATGCTTGTTTAGAAAATAAAAGTGTCTTTGTAGTGGCTCATATACCTGTCTGACAAATTTCAATCTTCTACCACAGTAATGTGGTTTTTTAATTAAGTTTTGGGAATTACGAATCCCCCCATTGCACAAACCCTCAATTATAAAATTTAAATATGTAATAATTGGTTGGTTATTTCGAGTAATCCACACAAAATTAATAACAAATTTGAATTCTCTATCCCTCATAAAAGTGTGGTTTTTAGTAAATATCCAACCCTCTTCTATTTACAATAGTATCATTCCAAAATTTGAAGTTATAAGGCTTTTTTTTTATTGTTTTGAATGGCTACTTTACCTTCCTTTAATGTTTAATTTTTTATACCCCCATTTTAAATATTTGTTTCGATTAGCTTAGAAAATTATAAGCCTCCCATCCACATTTTACCAGATTTGATCTTGATGTTACATATTTAAATATTTGTTTACTTATATGAAGTGGTATTTCCACCTGTCTGCAAAAATCTAATTTTATACCTTCCCTAATAGTTTTTTCTTATTTATAGACCCTAATTATCCCCCACCCCAGTTTATAAAGCCCCATTATAAAATTTGCCTAGTTTTTCCAGGTATCTTTTCATGTAAAACTATGCCAAATTTAGGCCTTATAGATAATCGTGAAATGGGATAAATTAACTATAAGTGAGGGCATTTTCTTTTATTTATACATATATACCTTCCTTCCTCATTCATATTACTTGTGTGTTAATTAGAAGTGGACTTGGTACCTAATTACCAGGTTTAACTCTATACCAGAGAGAGAAGTAGTTTTTTAAATTAGTTTAGGGGAACTTTATCCCCCCTTCCTACCATTCAGATATTTCCCGTGCACGCATTTAATTTTTTTAAATTTAAACAACTATTTGGTTGACTGTAGTTTCATCTACCTGCCTGTTTCTTTAAAAAAAATCCACATTATTTATTCTGTTGTTCCTCTTCTATTTAGCGAGGTTCTATTCAAAATTTAAAAATTTTCAAATCTGCATGATTACTTGGAATGATCCCGTTATCTGTCCACAAAGTTTAAATTTTAACTCACACTAAGAAGTGGTTAAGTATTTATATTAATTTTGTAAATAATAAAACCCTCACCCTCTTAACTCCAACTAGCTTCTATTAATTTCATGAATAAAGAATGAAATTGACTATCTGGAGCTGGCTGTCTAACTGTATACCAAATTATAATTATCTACCTCATCTGAGAAATTTATTCAAATACAATCTACCCCCATCCTCTTTCCCAGAACCCAATTATAAAATTTCATATTTTTTTTTTATTTATAATTTTTCAAAATATCCTTTGATGTATGTACAGTACAATTATGTCAAATTTCAATATTATATCTAATTTAGAAGTGAGAAACTAGTAATGAATTAGAAAGGGCTTTTGATGTCATATAGCGTATACAGACTATAATTTTCCCGTGGATTCAATAGTATTAAACAATTCATCAAAACATTCGATAATTTCTAGTTCTAGAAAAGAATGAAAATTATTCGAGAACAGTGATGTATGTATGCATACATCAAAATTAACAAATAAACATGGACTCATCTCCATCCCCTTCTCCCTCATATTTCACCTCATATATCTTATGCAACTTCAATACTATCTCTGTCGAATGTTCACTGCTTACCCTTCTTGTTTTTTTACGCTACTTCACTCTATTATGAGACAGCGTGATCGTATTTTAATAGCTTACCAATGTTCACTGAAAAAAGGAGTACAACTGAAGTTCCGTCTGGATCTGATGAGTACTTTTTGAGTTTACCAGAGACAAACAATAAGCAGGCAAACATTCTAAAATTGGTAATCTCATTTATTCCTATAGAAAATAAAGCTCTATAAAATAATAATGTAGGCCTAATACATAAAAACCTTGGAGTTTTATAATATGTATAATATAATAAAAAACAAAGATGAAGTAAATTGAAAGAAACCCTCTAAAATAAGCAACTTTTCGTATCTAAAAAATTGTGTAGTTGATTTAGTAAAAAGAAACAAAACTAAATTAGCTTATATTTACAAGTAAAACATAAACTAAACTGAGATAAATTGTACGGAACTCCTCACGGACTTTCTCACACCATTGTTTAAACATTGAGATATTTACTCAAAATATATATGAAACGAAATAATATACACTAGCAAAAAAAAAAAAAAAAGTATAAATTAAGCTATAGTTACATAATCTATTTTTTTTTACTCAAAGATATAAATTTTGATAATTTTATATAAAAAAATGAAAGTACTCATTGTTATATTAGGACCAAAAAAAAATCTATATTGGGTCCCCAAGGATCAACACTTTGTATTAAAATTTCAATTTCCGATTAAAAATGTAGACATTTTATTAGAGGTTGCACATCTGATGGTTATCGCATTGATTTTAAATTCCTCATTTATAAATTTAGAGTATTAAAAAAAGGTAAATATTTACTATTGAGTCTAAAATGAAGGAGATCATTGCTGTACAACCATTTCCTGAGCCTTTAAGAAAAAGAACATAAACTTTTGAGAGACTTACTTATTTGTTTACTATTTACTTACATTAAATAATTATTATGTTGAAAGTTAAGTAATATCTCTGTACAACTATAGTTTACCAAACTGTATTACTATATTTGCCAATAACTAATGGTATTATAACGATATAATTTTCATAAAAGCATTATATTTTTAATAGTACTACAATTTTTCAATTATAAACTATTTAGTATGTCAAATAGTTATGGAGATATGAAAATTTCCGCTTCTGTAAAATACCCTAAAATTAATTTACATGGGAAAATGAAAATAACATTTCTATTTATAATCTTAATCAACGCCTAGATACGAATTTTAATCATAATGTTTGGAGACGATTTTGAAAATAATCTATTTTTTTCTCTTTTCGCCCTTTGTTAAACTACTTTTAACTATAGGGTTAAACAGACACGCAGACAAACGAAATTGCAAAAACAGCTTTTTTGAATTAGAGGGGTCATGAAACGTCGACATCCATCAACAACTCAGGCCAGGTTTTTTTACTTTCACGATTCGTTTACCTGTATTCAAAAAGTTAAAAAAATACATATATTTGCGTATATATTGAAACTAATTGTATATTTACGTACATATTGAAACTAATTGTGTATATAGCCCTGCATATTTGAAATGCTCAGTAATCTCATATCTCAAAGAGTTTTGGAGATATGATTAAAAAAAAGGAATTTACGCATCAGAACAGAACAAATAAAGTCATTTTGACGAAAAATGTAATGTAACTATTTTGTTTGTCATATTGATCAATGCTTGGAACTGAAATGTAATCAGAATCGTTTGAGTCAATTTTGATAAAATAAATTTTTCTTGTTTCACCTTTAGTGAAACTATCCTTAATTTGAGGGTTAAATATCCAATTCCAAAATTCCCTCAGGACAACCCTATGAAAGCCATGTTTTAGCCCAATCAGTAAAATAGTCTATTCCGAGGTACAGATAGACAGACGGAAGTGCAAAATATACTTTTTCAGATTTGGGGGGGGGGGGGTGGGATCATGAAACGTTGGAATTCATCAAAATCTTGATTTCAATTTTTTTGATGATCACAATAACTTCTTTACCTGTAAGGTAGCAAGAAAGTAAAATTAAATAGATTCAAGACACAAATATAAGCACGCTATTATTGTATCCTCAAGGATAAGGGGTTTTTGCAGTGAACATCAAAATATAGTTTAAATTTACTATTAAAAACAAACAAAATAAATAAAAACAATTGAAAGCAAACCCATAAAATAACAGAAAAAACAAATCCACTTATTATAATAGTGTGAGAACGAGCACGGTTACGATGGTTCTCATACGTAAGCCCATGTTTCAAATAACAACAAAATAAAGATGATTCATTATAGAAGAAACTAAAGTAATTAAATCAAATTTATAGGCAAATACATAAAATAATCGAAAAATACGTACATTTATAAA
Source organism: Timema cristinae (assembly GCA_039000515.1). Classification (NCBI taxonomy): domain Eukaryota; kingdom Metazoa; phylum Arthropoda; class Insecta; order Phasmatodea; family Timematidae; genus Timema; species Timema cristinae. The sequence continues at coordinate 57,472,577 of JBCFYV010011172.1, read as the reverse complement.
GACAACTAAAGCACACTAAAAAGTGTTTTTCTTGCGTAGAGGTACTGTTGCAATTAACACCAAAATAAATCGTTTAAATTTATTAACAATGAAACAAACCTAGCTAGGGAAAATTTACATGCATTGTCATACTAAAACTGAAACATAACTTAATTAAGATTCAAATGTAAAAGCGCTCTCAGTGGTTCTCGGACATGAACACATTGCTTCTATGAACAACAAATTAATTGGTTGGATATGCTATCAAATAAACAACTCTAAATAAAACTAATTTTCAAGCTAAATCATAAAATACCTAAATTTAAGAAGAAAATGTAAGCATACAATTTTTTTTATCTTAAGTGTAGAGAAGGCACTTTATTTTTATTTATTCAGTGTTTAGTGTTTACAGGCCCGGTACCTTACAATCTTTAAATCCGGGCCGTTTTTCCACGCATCTTTTACTTAATTTACACAATTTTAGTATGAAGGCACTGTTGCAATGAACAAAAGTTTCTATTAATCTTATTCACTACATTTAAATATAAATAATCGTATTTAAATTACGAACCGTTTTGGTGGCCACCTAGTCCTAGACGCTACTCTTGAAATAGACTAGAGTTCCAATAGTGTTTCAATAGTTTCAATAGTTCAATAGTGTTTCCAATAGTGTAGTTTGGGTGATTTTTTCCTAAATCGTTTCCCACGCTTTCTCCGAGCAAGTGTTGGTACACATACTCTAATTTTAACCTTTTTCGTACCTAACCCACTAGTGTAATTAGTACATAAGCGTTTAACACGAATAATTAGTAAGACGCAGTGCGATTTTTCCCTTTATGATTTGCTCATTGTGTGTTATGCATTGTACACTATTAGCTAAATGACACGCATGCATATGAACCTAGCTTTATCTATATACATAATAAAACGACTGAAAAATAGCTACAAAAAAATCGCTACACAAGGAAGTTTTGTACTACATTAAGAGTTAATATATATGAATTTTATTACATATTTAAAACGTAAAAGTAACCCCATTAACAGTCAGTTTTTTGACACTGCTTCACTCGCTGATGAGACAGTATGATGGTATTTAGCTTACCCCTCATTCTTACATTTAAGGAGCAAAACAAAAGATGTCTCTTCTAGATATAATAAGTAATTTATGAGTTTACTGGAAACATATACATAGACGGAATTGAAAGTACGGGCAAATATAGAGTATTATTATAAGTACAGTGATGTCAACATTATTTATCTTTTTATTTATATTTTATTAATTTGTTAATTTATTGTGTCTTTATATACAACAAATCAATGAGTGTTTATTCACGTATATTTCAATATTTTGTGTTTAGTTTTGTTCTCAATAAACACATTATTGAATAATTTTG
>JBCFYV010011172.1:57452457-57471104 GCA_039000515.1 Timema cristinae | reverse complement strand
ACCCCTCCATCCCCTTCTCCCTCAATTTCCCCCAAATTTTTTTATGCAACTTCAATACTACTCTGTCGAATGTTCCCTGTTTACCCTTTCTTGTTTTTTTTTACGCTACTTACTCATTATGAGACACAAAATCGTATTTTTAATAGCTTACCAAGTTCACGAAAAAAGGATTACAACAAAATTTTCCGTCTGATCTGATGAGACTTTTTATTTACCGAGACAAACAAAAGCAGGCAAACATTCTAAAATTGGAAAATCTCATTTTTTTCCCCTATAGAAAATAAAGCTCATAAAATAATAATGTGGGCCAATACATAAAAAACCTTTGGATTTTTATAATATTAAAATATAATATGTATAAATAATAAAAAACAAAGATGAAGTAAATTAAAAGAAACCCCTAAAAAAAACTTATCGTATCTAAAAAATTGTGTATTTTTGATTTAGTAAAAAAAAAAAAACAAATTACTAAAAATTTACAAAAAAACAAAAAACAACGAGAAAAAATTGAAACGGAACCCCTCACGACTTTCTCACCCCATTGTTTAAACATTGAGAATTTTTTACTCAAAAATTAAAAAAACGAAATAATATACACTAGCAAAAAAAAAAAAAGTAAAAAATTAAGTATAGTTTTCATAATCTTTTTTTTTTTACTCAAGGATAAAATTTTTGAAATTTATAAAAAAATGAAATACCATTGAAAATTTTGGCCCAAAAAAAAAAATCTATATTGGGTCCCCAAGATCAACACTTTGTATTAAAATTTCAATTTCCGATTAAAAATGTAGACATTTTATTAGAGGTTGCACATCTGATGGTTATCGCATTGATTTTAAATTCCTCATTTATAAATTTAGAGTAGTAAAAAAAGGTAAATATTTACTATTGAGTCTAAAATGAAGGAGATCATTGCTGTACAACCATTTCCTGAGCCTTTAAGAAAAAGAACATAAACTTTTGAGAGACTTACTTATTTGTTTACTATTTACTTACATTAAATAATTATTATGTTGAAAGTTAAGTAATATCTCTGTACAACTATAGTTTACCAAACTGTATTACTATATTTGCCAATAACTAATGGTTTTATAACGATATAATTTTCATAAAAGCATTATATTTTTAATAGTACTACAATTTTTCAATTATAAACTATTTAGTATGTCAAATAGTTATGGAGATATGAAAATTTCCGCTTCTGTAAAATACCCTAAAATTAATTTACATGGGAAAATGAAATAACATTTCTATTTATAATCTTAATCAACGCCTAGATACGAATTTTAATCATAATGTTTGGAGACGATTTTGAAAATAATCTATTTTTTTCAATTTTCGCCCTTTGTTAAACTACTTTTAAATATAGGCTTAAACAGACACGCAGACAAACGAAATTGCAAAAACCGCTTTTTTGAATTAAAGGGGTCATGAAACGTCGACATCCATCAACAACTCAGGCCAGGTTTTTTTACTTTCACGATTCGTTACCTGTGTTCAAAAAGTTTAAAAAATACATATATTTGCGTATATATTGAAACTAATTGTATATTTACGTACATATTGAAACTAATAGTGTATATAGCCCTGCATATTTGAAATGCTCAGTAATCTCATATCTCAAAGAGTTTTAGAGATATGATTAAAAAAAAGGAATTTACGCATCAGAACAGAACAAATAAAGCCATTTTGACGAAAAATGTAATGTAACTATTTTTTTTGTCATATTGATCAATGCTTGGAACTGAAATGTAATCAGAATCGTTTGAGTCAATTTTGATAAAATAAATTTTTCTTGTTTCACCTTTAGTGAAACTATCCTTAATTTGAGGGTTAAATATCCAATTCCAAAAATCCCTCAGGACAACCCTATGAAAGCCATGTTTTAGCCCAATCAGTAAAATAGTTTAAGCTTTATTCCGAGGTACAGATAGACAGACGGAAGTGCAAAATATACTTTATCAGATTTGGGGGGGGGGATCATGAAACGTTGGAATTCATCAAAATCTTGATTTCAATTTTTTTGATGAACACAATAACTTCTTTACCTGTAAGGTAGCAAGAAAGTAAAATTAAATAGATTCAAGACACAAATATAAGCACGCTATTATTGTATCCTCAAGGATAAGGGGTTGTTGCAGTGAACATCAAAATATAGTTTAAATTTACTATTAAAAACAAACAAAATAAATAAAAACAATTGAAAGCAAACCCATAAAATAACAGAAAAAACAAACACACTTATTATAATAGTGTGAGAACGAGCACGGTTACGATGGTTCTCATACGTAAGCCCATGTTTCAAATAACAACAAAATAAAGATGATTCATTATAGAAGAAACTAAAGTAATTAAATCAAATTTATAGGCAAATACATAAAATAATCGAGAAATACGTAAATTTATAAAGACAATTAAAGCACACTAAAAAGTGTTTTTCTTGCGTAGAGGTACTGTTGCAATGAACACCAAAATAAATCGTTTAAATTTATTAACAATGAAACAAACCTAGCTAGGGAAAATTTACATGCATTGTCATACTAAAACTGAAACATAACTTAATTAAGATTCAAATGTAAAAGCGCTCTCAGTAGTTCTCGGACATGAACACATTGCTTCTATGAACAACAAAATAAATTGGTTGGATATGCTATCAAATAAACAACTCTAAATAAAACTAATTTTCAAGCTAAATCATAAAATACCTAAATTTAAGAAGAAAATGTAAGCATACATTTTTTTTTATCTTAAGTGTAGAGAAGGCACTGTTGCAATGAACTAAAGTTTCTATCAATCTTATTCACTACATTTAAATATAAATAATCGTATTTAAATTACGAACCGTTTTGGTGGCCACCTAGTCCTAGACGCTACTCTTGAAATAGACTAGAGTTCCAATAGTGTTTCAATCACAGTCGGGTGTAGTTTGGGTGATTTTTTCCTAAATCGTTTCCCACGCTTTCTCCGAGCAAGTGTTGGTACACATACTCTAATTTTAACCTTTTTCGTACCTAACCCACTAGTGTAATTAGTACATAAGCGTTTAACACGAATAATTAGTAAGACGCAGTGCGATTTTTCCCTTTATGATTTGCGCATTGTGTGTTATGCATTGTACACTATTAGCTAAATTACACGCAAGCATATAAACCTAGCTTTATCTATATACATAATAAAACGACTGAAAAATAGCTACAAAAAAATCGCTACACAAGGAAGTTTTGTACTACATTAAGAGTTAATATATATGAATTTTATTACATATTTAAAACGTAAAAGTAACCCCATTAACAGTCAGTTTTTTGACACTGCTTCACTCGCTGATGAGACAGTGTGATGGTATTTAGCTTACCCCTCATTCTTACATTTAAGGAGCAAAACAAAAGATGTCTCTTCTAGATATAATAAGTAATTTATGAGTTTACTGGAAACATATACATAGACGGAATTGAAAGTACGGGCAAATATAGAGTATTATTATAAGTACAGTGATGTCAACATTATTTATCTTTTTATTTATTTTTATTAATTTGTTAATTTATTGTGTCTTTATATACAACAAATCAATGAGTGTTTATTCACGTATATTTCAATATTTTGTGTTTAGTTTTGTTCTCAATAAACACATTATTGAATAATTTTGTCTAACCAGTAACTTACCCCAATATCCTATTTATACTATGTCAATTTCTAGAGTGAGGTGTGAACTGGCCGTGACTCACCGCTCGTGTTATATTATGTATATTGACACTTTTTTTCCAGCACGATGGTGGAGAAACGTTCCTGCACGTTACGTTTTCGTAGCAGAAAGCTGCTTCACACTCTTCCTCTTAACTTTCATGGGATCCATCAGCCCAACTGCCGTTGCTTCCATGATTCTGAGGGTTACCGTTGTCGGTGGAAATAACCATGGCCTGGACGTGTGTGTTGTAGAGTCCTCTTCTAACGAGTCTTACAATGTTACGGTACAGCAGTTTGCTCATAAGCTCAACTAAACATTTCAATTAAAGCCGTAGCCAGCCACTAATTTCAAGGGGGGTTTGGTGGACACATCCCCAATTGCTGAAAGTTATACAAAATTCTAAATTATAAACAGTTCTAGAAGCTCTCTGAAGTGGGGTTTTTGTTCGTGGTAAAATAACCCCCTACCTCTAGAAGATCTCTGAAGTGCTTTTTATGGTAACACAGCCCCCTAATTTGTTTTGTGTCTTAATTTTGATATTGTTTGAACCATAAGTAAAGCCATATATATTTTGCTCATAAAATTTCGTGGGGGCTTTGAACCCCCAAAATCCCCTTCGCTCCCAGCTACTGCCGTGCTTTCAATAATTTCAATAAAAGCGATGAGACAGGCTTATTACTAGACATAATCTTAACTCTTAAGTTAATTTTTTTCTGTTTACAGTCTGGAGAGTTTGAATGGGATGGTGCTACTCAAACTATGGTCTTGACAGGTTCTTCTCTTGGGACGCTGGTGTCGCTTTTAGTCTCAGCAAGGTTGTGCGAGGTGTTTGGTGTGAAGAGACTTGTGGGATACTCCTTCCTTATATCCGGCCTATTGGAATTCGTGCAGCCAACCTTCATGCATATCCACGTTTGGCTATACATTACCGTCGTTCTCATTCAAGGGCTATTAAATGCAAGTTCACAATGAATATTATAATTAGAGACTATTTCAATCAATTATAATTTTAAAATCATTTCACTATTCATTTTCTTGGTAACGTGTTCTAAGTTGTCAGTCTCATAGTAGAGTATATTATGTGGAACAAGGTTTTAATCTCAAACGTATGAACATGGGATGATTTAATAAGATGTATACATCTTATTTTCACACCTACAAACCCCGGTAATAAGTCTCCTCCAAGATAACTTCTTCACACGTAATAGCTTAAATTAAGACGTTAATAAGCTTGATATGAAACATAATAGTTATAAAGATATTCTATTACTTTTCTATTTATTCGGAAAATATAATTTGCTGTATTCATACACTTAAACTATCGGTATACTTATTCTTAGCTATTTTTAAATAAAAATATATGCGTTTTTGTAATTAGAATTAATATATAATACATTTATAATATTTTACCATCACATCACATGCCAATTGTTAATCAAATCTATAATTATATAATTAAATATAAGAGAGTTAACGATTTTTAACATAATTTAATGTATTTTATTTAAATCTTAATTTATAAATTTAAATAATATCCCGAAAAAATATAAAAATTATGTTTTTTTACCGTGTTTAACTAGCCGTTTGTGTTATATGCTTATGTACTAAATACACAAATTTGTTAGGGATTAGGATGATTAATTTAGAGGATGTGTATCAACTTTTGCGTAGAGGGGGATTGGAAAACCAATTTGAAAAACATCCTCAACATACCTGACTGGTATTGAAACCTAATCTCCCCATCTTCAGCCATCCATGCTATTGTGAGGTTAGCACCTTAAACTATGCTGTCACCGAAATGAGTAAGAATATGTTGATCTAGAAAAATACAACTTGTACTTCACATCTAGACTTTACGCCTAGATACTTAAAACTGTATATTCTGATGACTCCACAGCAACAAAAAGTTAATTACCTATCAGGCCTACTAGGATCATATCAGTGTCCACTAGAACTGTGATAAGCTATTTTATAAATTCTTGGTCAAAGGGACTAGAAAGTGTTAATGTAATTACGGTTCACTTTATTCGGTTACTATTTGAGTTGTAATGAACACCTTTTAGGTGGGGCTTCATTTGATCTGTTAATCTCATTAGTGTTGCTTATTATTTAATAATATAAATTAGAATTCTGATTTCACGTGATGTAATATCCACTTCATTTAAAGGTCAGTGTTATTTATATTAAAAGTGACATAGCTCAATAACAAAAAGGAAATAAGGCGATACCTTTGTTTTGGCATAACTAGATAAAACCAATAATTTATCATGCGATTGAAGTTGATTTATAATTTATTAAGCTATTTTTCAAACCATTTGTTGGTGTCTCTCTGTAGCTATAAAGTGTATATAAGCCCCCAAAACTAACATTATATATATTATATATATATATATATATATATATATATATATATATATATATATATATATATATATATATATATATATATACAGTTCTTAGAGTCATGTTCTTTTTTCTCCAGGGTGTAGTTCAACCAGGATTCAGTATCCTTTTTGTTCGTTGGCTGGAAAAAAAAGAAAGAACCAAATTGGCTGCTTTTGTATTTACGGGTGAGTATCGAAGCTTATTTTGGAGAGGATATTAAGATATGTTTAAGGTGTTTGTTGAAAGTGCCTGGGCCTAATGATGGGGACGTTTTCTATTATAAGGAATACAATGATTAAATTGAAAAAGTCGTTAAGACTACAAGGTATTTAAAAATGATACAAATAATATGTGAAACTATTTTTTACTGATTGGAACTGCAGAGCAAATATTCTTAAAGGTCCACTGAAAATTTTATTAATTTAAATAATGTATTACTTATGTACTATGATGAGAGGGGTATTAAGTTGAAGAGGTGAATAAAAATAAATAATATTAAATGAATAAATGTATTTATGTATGTATGTATGTATGTATGTATGTATGTATGTATGTATGTATGTATGTATGTATGTATGTATGTATGTATGTATGTATGTATGTATGTATGTATGTATGTATGTATGTATGTATGTATGTATGTATGTATGTATGTATGTATGTGTGTATGTATGTATAATAATATTATCAGTGGCGTAACGGTTGTTGATGGAGGTTTATGGCAGAGAGATCGAGAAAATAAATGGTGCCTCTTAGAAACGGGTTTGTAAATTGAGGTGAAATCTTATATGGTTTGCTCATTATAATACCTGTTGAAAAATAATAAATCAACGTAGACTCTTATTATTTCAAAAAAATTAATTTAAATCTTTTTAGTAAAATTGCTAATACATATAACGTCCAATGTATGAACACCATCTACCTCACTCTAGTTTTGCCACTTGATTTATTACAATAACATTATCATGCTATCTCTCTATAACTGATGTTGACATATTTCTGATAACCCAATTTATTTAATAATCAAATTACAATATTTATAATTATTATTTTTCCTTCAGCACAAATTTTTGGAACCCTCTTCGCAATGTTTACTGCAGGACAGATTGTGGACGCCTTTGGTTGGAAAGGCGTATTTTATTTGAATGGAGTAATAACATTTCCTTTTTTTGTTTCTTGGATGTACTTTGTTTATAACTCTCCAAGCCAGCATCCTAGAATATCAGAAGAAGAAAGAGATTATCTCTTGACTGCAATAAAGATAGAAGACAAGGTAGGCTACACATTATTAATATTTATTTGTAGCAATATAAATTATGTTGTTTTGAAATGTCTCTATAGTCGTCTCCACTTAGTACTAACAGTAGAATATGACCGTATAAGAAATATTTTACATTTTTTACTCATACTTTAGTACTTATACCTATCACCTTAATTGTATAAAAATAAAGTCATCTTATACATTATCTTAAAATGCTCTATTTTAATATAGATTATTCCCAAACACCCTAATAATTATTTTGTATCATATGGACGTCTAAAAATGTCACATATACACTAAATTACACACACTCTAATATACATAAGCACGTCCTATACATTGTTTAGTTTAATGAAGTTGAACATTTCTTAAACTTTCACTATTTTTTGAGATTACAAAGCTATTTGTATTTGGGTCATAAGGCTAATTCACCCTTCGTTTAACCTGAAAGTTAGCAAGATTACCTTGAATTGTACCATTTTGACGTAACTAATGAGATAAAGGTTATACTGTAATACTAATAGATCAAGGTAGGACTGCTACCTTTCAGAGTAAACGGAGTGTACACTACATGAATATAACAAAGTAAGTCTATATCGATGTCTGAGTTGATAGAAGTCGACTACGGTACTATAAATGTATACGGTATAGGCAAACATCATTTCCAGATGCGTACTATAATTTAATATAATGTGCGGACACGAAAATTACAAAAAGCCTGCTGGGGCTAGAGCTTGGAAGTGTGAAGACGCTCTGCATGGGTATTTGACGTATATCTTATCACAACTTAAAAACAAATTTTCAAATTTTAAACTATTAAAGCACAATATTTAGAAAAACAACATTAATTTCTTAATATTCACTATTAATTACTATCATCCTAATTAATATAAACTCAACCGTGATGTGAATATTGTTTCTGAATATTATTAGCGTGTATTCATCATTTTATATGATAGTCAAAGTAGTTCTTTATTATTTACTCACTTTGTTAGTTTGTTGATACCATTATGTGTTCAAAAATAAAGACTATATCTCATAAAATAACCAATATTTTTATTATGTCATATTATATCCATAATATCCTATTGCTTTTTAAATTCGTTTCATTAAATTTTTGGGTTTTAGGGCTATAATGTTAATAAATAAGATGTGATAGTTGTGAGTAAGTTATGATTTAGGGTTAATTTATCTGCATTTGAAGGTAAGTAGAGAAGGAACCCATTTAGAGGGTTCTCACATATCCTCACGAAACCCTATCAGGTAATGAAACTCAATTCTTACAATAACAAGCAATCAATTATAATGCCAGTTGCGGGCTATCTCAGACTTGAAATAAGATATATTTATTTATAATTTCACTGATTTCAATCTTTCATTATAAATTAAATTTTTGACATGTCAAACGCGTTTGCTAATTGAAAAAAAAACTCATCATAATATTCTAAATACACTAACTTTAATCACCTTTTAGAATCTGAAATAATTGTTATGTATTTTATTTAATACTTTTTACATTGCTGGTATGGTGTGTAAATTGTTTTAATTTGCGTCTACTTCAGGTAGTTCCTGTGGCTCCATGGCTGAAGATCATAACGTGCCCTCCTTTTTGGGCTCACATTTCCGTGAATTTGGCTGTTGCTTGGATTAGTTTCACAATAGGAACGGAACTTCCTCTATACCTTACTAAAGTGTTGAATTACAACATAAAACAGGTATTGATATATTTAACATTAGTACCCTAAAAGTGAAATAGGATCTTGCCAATAACCTACATATCAGGTGTAATAAAAAAACAATATGTTATTTAATTTTCCTTTATTAATGTCCTAACTAACAGTCGACACCTCAAACAGGTTAGCATTAAAATACATGAAAAACCTTAGTTTACAAGTTAAAAAGTAATATATAAATCATGTTTGTACACAATTAATTGCAATGAACAAATTATTTAATATAAAACATTGTAATAAGGAAAGCAAGAAAAAACATATTTCATTAATAATTTATTATTATTTTTATGGAACAGAACAAAATAAATAGACAGTAACTAATCATCGAGTTCACATTCATACTCTCCTTTAAAGCTCAAGTTATTTCCAAAATGGTTTTCAGTTTATTTGACCTGTATATTGGGTGAATAAATAATTTATGTCATTTTGGAGTCGAGCTATCCAATATTCCATTACAGCCATAGCAGAACAGTAAAAGAAACCACAAAGCAATTTCAATCCCTCTAATAGGAGTTGATTTAAATATAAAGACCTTGCTGAGGTCTGTCGTCTTTATAATACATTTATTAGTAATTAGATTAAGGAAAGTGAATAGTAGAACTATGTCTTAAAACCAGTAAGCAGAAATTAAAAACTGTACATTTTAAACTATTGCAAATATTTATTTAATTGATAGTGTTTAATGTTGTCCATTCAGTACTCTGAGCCTGGTCCTAGATTCTCCCATTTGCAATGCATATCCTGCCCATTGGGCTTTACAATACTTGATTATCCTAAAAATGTCTTGCTATAAATACAGGCTATGTAACTCATCATTATGTTACCTTCTCTCTACACTTCCCAGTAGCCTCATCCTTTTTTGAACAAAATATATTCCCAAACATCCTGTTTAAGAACATTTTAAATCTGTTTTTGTCAATTAAGGTAAAATACATTGTTTCGTACCCATAAAGAAGAGCTGTTTAAATTATTGTTTTGATCTTTACATTTCTTGAAATCAGGTGAGGTGTCAAGAACATACTGACCTAGTAAATGTATAAATTTCCTGTATGTAGGCTTAATCTTCTAATCGTATATTGTTATTGGTAGCCTGGATAACCGATTGGGGAACTGTTTTATACCCGGAATATTTTACCAGAGGAAGAGGCATGGCTAACTTTTGGGTGTTTCATTATTTATTTTTACGGTGAGATCTCATCACGCCCACACCCAAGCCCCAATATGGAGGACCATTTCCATCGGCTGTCCGCGAGTGCTTATTCAAATTATTTGCAGCTTCTCTACATATCCTTTATCATTAACCTGAGGACGCGTTGTGTCACGGCTGATAGGGACCCAAGAAACAGTGTCCAAATATTCTTGGACACAATTGAATTATCAAATTAACAACAAAATCGACTCAGCATGGTCTGGTTATTTCTTATACTTAAATTTAATTAGAGGATACTTGTATGGGTAAATTAGGATTATTTTATATTTGTTTATTTAATAAAATTGTTGTATATTTAGGACTGGATGGATATATTATATAAGTAAATATTATAGTAGTGATTTACTACAAATTTAAAGGCATTAAATATTTAAATTTTTACTTTCTCTCGACATTTCAGACATAAGGTATTGTGATCGTCAAAAAAAATCAAACTCGAAATTTTGATAAATGTCGACATTTCATGACTCCCTGAAAAAAAGCTGTTTTTGAAATACTGTCTGTCTGTCTGTCTGTTGTCTCTACCTTAGCCTAGAACCGAAGTTATTAAACCGATTTAGTTTAAATTTTGTATCTGGAGTTTTAATAAGTTCTTACCGAGGTGTATTTGGAATTAGATAGCCTATCTATCACTAAACTAAAGGTTAAGAGCAAAATAAGAAAACATTTATTTTATTGAAAAAACTTTTAAGATTTGTATTAAATTTTATGTCTAGACACTGTTTGTGATTATAAACAATATGGCAACTCCCAATTTCTCATGAAAATAAATTTGAGGATAATTTAAGTTTGGGAAAATTTCCAATTTCATAATTTCTCCTCAACTATTTGAGATACGATATAACTTATTATTCTAAAGTTTTAGAAATATTAATGATAGATATATTTTATTTGAAATATATTTTTATAAAACCAAAAATATCTGAGATACAATCAAATATTTATATATATATATATATTATATATATATATATACATTAATTCAGATACTTGAAAATTAATTTGTTTCTTATACTCTTTGAAGGACAAAGATGTTACTCTTTTCCTCAACATTTCTTTAACAATATTCATAATACTTAATTCCATATATTAAGTAAATAACAGTGTATATGAAATAATTTATGATATTTAGTGTTGTGTTTCTACAACAATGTATATACCTTATATTTTGTTTCAAAAATCTTAGGAGTCTTTAGTAAATGTATAATTAAAGATAAAAGTAAGAGAGTCAGAGAGTTACACCATACAATTTATTTTTTTCAAATATGAGCCTTTCAATTAATATAAACGCTATTTTTGGATTCAACTATCTGCTTTAAGGACATTGCTACTTTATATAAATATATATATATATATATATATTATACACATAATAAAATATTAACATATAATTTCAATGATATTTAAGGATAGAATCCATTGAAATATAAATATCAAATGCTTTCAATATCAAATTTACTTTGTAATGTTAATATTCTTATTTACTTTAATACGGTAAGAAACCCCAGGGAATATTTTCAATGATTCATACTTTTTATAGAGGTCATCGGAAAAATCAGTTATTTGATTTTAATTCAATAGAATTTTAACATCTTACTAATTAGAATTTAAAATAAAACTGCCTGACTTATTAAAAAACTATATAAATTGCTTAAGAGCTATGAATGTTTTAAAAATGTTACTGTTTTTTCTTCTCCAGACCCCCGCTACCCCCGCTGGCTCAATTGACCAGCAACGTAATGTGTGCGATCTTGTCTCATTTTATTAAAGATAGAGGAATACTGAGTACATTATCATGCTACAAGGTATTTAATACTATTGGTAAGTTAAAACGGGAAATAAAATCTGTATTATATATTAATATTAAATTCAGTCTAGATTTTATTTAATAAATAAATAGATCTAAATAACATTTATTATATAAATATTTATATATATTATATTTATATATATATAACATTATTATGTATAGGCCAATAAAATATATAATTTTTTATATAATTTATCAGGATATAGATATTTAATATATTATAATGTTTGATTAATTTTGAATATAATATAATTTGTGTATATTTTACTTAAAATATGATTTATTTAAATAAAACAACTATACCTATTATTTGCACCATATCTACATAGGAAATATGTGTATTGGATGGGCAGTTTAACTGTAGTGTTTTAATGATAATATTCAAATCGTTTTGCAAAAATAAAATATTACATCAAAACTCATTCAATGAATACTAGTTTAAGCATATACACAATTCAATCAACGCTAGCTTTTATATCGAGATAAACTAATCCGTATTACTTATTTTAGATGACGTACAGCACATACGTTTTTTGGCCTAGTTAAAAAGAATATTTTTGCAAAATTTCTTTAAATCTGAATTTCAAATCTACAGCTATCTTGAAACAAATATCTTGATATATATATACTAACAAAATGCATAGTGGTCAAATTAAAACAGGACCTTGCTATTATTATTATTATTATTATTATTATTATTATTATTATTATTATTATTATTATTATTATTATTATTATTAGGTGTTCTGTATTACCACAGATCCATTCCTTTTGTCAGTGAACTTGGATCGCCCATGCGACCTGATATCCATCTCCTCCTCTAGCTCCCAGAATTTTCTTTTTTCATTGCTATGCTCACTCAATTATTTGATTTTGTAATACTTTGTCTTCCAGCCGCATTAAAATCTACTGATAGAGCAGTTGTTAATATAACTACTTGACTAATTCAAAGCAGAGAAATTAATGGTTTTAATATGGCTTACAAATTAGGTTACATGATATGGAATTAATATAAATAATGTAACTACCAGGTGATTTGAACATTAATTCATCTAGGTCTTTATTAGATATTCAATAATTTAAATGGAGTTAGAAAATCAGAAATTATTTTAATAAGTTCACCATGATTGGTTTTAGTTATGAATGTAAAAATATATATTTTATAATAACAATATGGTAAATCACTTTAACGTATTTTCTAAATGAGTCCTGATCTTTTAGCTAATAATTATAACCTACCAATTATATATTTATCAATCTTATTAATGTAGACCTAAACACATTTAAAAGCATTATATAACTTTTATAATAATTTCAACTGAGACCATGGCAAAAAGGGGGTCAAAAAAACCGTGCAAAAACCAAAGGAATGCTATTTACTAAGCCTATTAAAAATATTTTTGTTTATAATTAGGTAAAATTTGTTTGGTGAAATTATTGTTTATTACATTATACTTTAAGCATACTAAAGATAGCAATTAGCTACCCTTTGCTCTATGATTTTATTTTAATGACCTCATGCAAAAACTAAATGCAAGTATGTAGGATTAGGTTTTAGAAGAATAAGTTACACTTTCTAATTATAAAATAAATGTTTATCAATTAGAATAATTTGAAAGGGAAATTTTGTCGGTATTATTTAAAGAGTGAGAAGCCGACAGTTAATTTGTTTCCTTTTCCTTTGTGTGTGTGTATGTGTTGAGGGGGGGGGGGTAAGTGATTTATAAGATGATGAAACAGAGTCGCTGGCCTAAACTATAGGAAGGAGAAATAAAGAATCTTCGAGTACCTTCTCTTCAGTTTGAATTTAGCAGATTACTTTTGATGGTAATTCAAACAAGGCAAAAAAGGGTAGGGATGTAATGACTGGTAATCCATGGTCAAACTGAGGTATTAAGTTTGGTTGGGCCGACTAACCCGAGTGACCCCTCTTGTTTATAATGTAGCTGAACATGGGTTAAAATGTGCACTCAGTTTTAATAGGTAGGGCAAGTCTTTTCAATTCTATTATCAGTCCTTGTCCAAGTTATTAAGGCAATATTCTAGTAATGTAATAATATGTTTAAACATAATACAATTATACATAATATAAATAATAAAATAAAATCAATGCAACAGAATTTTCAATTGATTAAATTTACGCTAAACAAATATTTTAGCGGCCAAATATAGTATGTTTTAAAAATGAGTGTAGTAAAGTTACGTTAGGAAATCACAACAGCGTGTGTAATCAAATCTAAGAAATGTGTTTATCTATTTAATAAATCTAATAAAGCCATGTTTCATTTTTGTGCAGGCTAAATAAAGTATTAGTAGTTAGGTGGTGAGAGTCCATTGGTCTCAAATTCAAGACCATTGGCAGGGCCACTTTCAAGTTTCGAAGGAACTTATGGGGTTGCATGAATTTCTTAAGAATAAATATAAACTTTATAAAACTACACCGATGGCTTTATCACTAGATTGGGATAGTCGCAAAATAGTAAAAACAAATGTGTCATCAGTTAATATTATTTCTATCACATTGTATGACTGAAAACAATCCATTCATTTTTATGTAACATTATATTTTCACTTGAATCTTTATTACCAACTTGACACGGCGAGGAAAATATTACATTATCGTAACAAAAATTTGTTTCCGCTTTTGTGTCACACGCTTGTCGATATTTGAAATAATGTTCTTTGAACATACTACTTTTAAATGTTAGCACACGGGAATGTCAACATATTCCTTTCAAGGAATTTTACTTGATTTATTTTTTGAAGGTTACTGTCCACATTAGTATGTTGTTCGGATTAAAGATAAAAACCATGTGGCTAGCTTATGAATGTTTACGTATTTGTCTTTTGAAACAAAATGATAAAACTCAGAATGCAGATGTAGAATTTTTTTTAGGAAAGAATCACGCTGAAAATCTATTAAAGCTGAAGTTCTCCAGTTGCGTTGTCACAGTGGCGTAACAGATTAAGCTCCTCCTCCCTCAAGATTTAATTTCGGGCCTCCTTTTCCAAGTCATCTAAGACCTTAATAAATCTTTATAAAAATAATTAATAGTTCTAAATAATAACTAATTTAGTAATCACACCATTTAATGATTGTTTTAATATCGATTTTGTGCTGGGAACGTTATCATTCTGTTAGATTAAGTGCATGACGATAAAAAGAATGATGCGCTATTTAAAAGTGAATGAAATAACGGAAATAATTCTATAGTTTATTTATAATTTACAACACTTTATGATAAATATAGTTTTCAACTAACTAAATTGTCAATAATCGGGACCTAAGTTATTTGATTATAATTATTTACAACAAATTTATAATGATTTAAAGTTCCCTTTCACTTTACCAATGGGCCCACCCGTATTAAAAACCCTGTGGACCAGAGGGTTATGCCACCCCGTTTCTCAGCATTGTAGGACAATCTAGATTTGAATAAATTTGAAATATATTCCATGTGTTTATGAAACATTCAAACCACCTGTTGAAATCGTCTTTTAACATAGCTATTTTCGTAGAAAATCCAACAAGTTTATTTCTTCTTCTTTAGTTGAAACTTTTAAATTGGGAAAGTGATCAAGATTTCCTACACTAATCTGAGTTTCCCAAAGCTTAAGTTTACGTTAATATACGCAATAATATAAGTGATTAGCTTATTTTGTCCTTGTAGTTTAATATTAAAATCTTTTATGTGTACTGTTATATCTGTGCCAGATCATGACACAAGGTAGAAAGATCAAAAAGCGAGACGTCTTGATCTTTAATTTAAAGGAAAATCTTTATTTCATGTCTCAAATCCCAATATCATTTTAAACTCAACCACAGCTAAGCTGCCTTATATTATAATAATTCAAAATTGTACTATTTTCACAACAAATGTCTTTGAGAAAAGCAGTAATCTCTCTGTGATTCAAGCTTCTCGAGCGAGTGTAGTTTATAAATGTTACCACAATCATCAAAGAATTTTCAATTTTTAATACGCAATCCAAAAATGCAACTACATGTATAATACAATGAAAATGTAAAAATGAAGTAAGTGAACCTTAATCGAAAGTGTTAATGTGAATTTACAAGAAATTTATTGAAAACCACTCTAATTTTATATAATACGCGTGCCGTTTATAAAGTGAAACATCAGCAGAAAAATAACATAATATATTTTAATCTAAATATAATAAACTGTTTTATTAATTTAAATACCACAACGCATACATTATGCAATCTATACAAAAAAAAAAAAACATTAATTCCGCGCCAACCTCACTTCATTTGTCAAGTCATTACGGCCATATACAGGCTGGCCACGAGAAAGATTGTGTTAGATTGTGCCCGTTGATGTGTGCAGCAATATAAATAATAATAATATAGATTCATATAATTTTAAATCTATTTGTTTAGTGAAGATAATATTTTTCAAAGATATTGTTTTGGTTGTTTCAGCCACTCTGGGACCCGCGGTAATGATGATCCTTATACCACAGCTTGGCTGTGACCACGTAGCAATTGTTGCTGTTTTAGTTGTGGCAATGTTCTTTAACGGCGCCTACTATGGTGGCAGTTTCATAAACCATTTGGACCTTGGACCAAATTTCGCTGGCTCAATAAGTGCGTTTGTTGGAACGCTTGCTGGAATAATAAGATTTTCTGCGCCTTTACTAGCCAACATGATAACGGAAGTGGTAAGTTCAAACAAAATATACCATTAGTTAGAAACCCTTGTCAGTTTCATACAATATACAAACAAATTAATACAAATTAATTCCCTCCAGACTTCTTGCACAAAGAAACAAATGAGTAATGTTATTTTTAATGTCTTAACTTTTTAAACAAAGAGTTTAAGGTTAGCACCATAATTAAGTAAAATGAGTTCATTCAGAGTGATTCCTTATAATTATGTTCACATGTACTAATCATATTACTTAAGATTTAAAATTCCTACCATTTAACTAGGGTGCTATATATTTGATATATTACAATTTTTTTTCACCTCATATCACTACTTGTTTGTGTTGCACACAGAACATCAATCTTGCAATAGACTGATTTATCAGCGTCGTGAGATCTTAGTCTAAAACTTTGTTGAATGCAGTTTAAAGGTTCTTTATATGATCTATCTATGTAGGTTTCCAAATCTAATTAAATGCTGAAGTAGTTGCACTTTCTTTAAACTACTTTCAATAGAAATTATTCTTAAATTAATCTGTTAATAATTTTAGAACTATATTTTATTTAAATATTTTTGATATATTTTATATAACACCATTTTTCTAGATATCTTGTTACTATACATTTATTTTGCTGATAAAAACAAGGTAAGAATTAATAATGCTGTATATTTACCATTGAAATATCAAACACTAGATATGACCTATATTAATTTTTATAAAGGAAGGGGGATTATACTTGGTAATAGCAATTATAGTTTTTGATTTCAATAATTTCAACTCTAACGTTATACTTTACAGTAACACTCAAGAATTTATCTTTAGAGATCATTAATTAATCTAGGTATATTTTTAAAATCAAAATTCAAATTTTGAGATATTTTAACAATTCAATAAAATCCTAGAATACTGAAAAATATAAGTATTCTTGAGAAATATAAAAAAAATACATTTTGAAGCTAAAAGCAAAGTTAAAGTCTTGACAAAATATTACAAATAAAAACACCTTTAAATATTAACATACAGGATTAAAATAATTTTAATTACAGCAGTGTCATTATGGAAGGGAAAACAGTTCAATAATTTAAATAAGTTGAAAAATTACACCTTAACACGGGAATCGAAATTAATTGTAATGTTGTTCCTTTTATATGGACAGAGCCGTGATTACAATGATGGGGAGCCTGTGTTTTGATATTCATTAAAACATATATTTGAAAATAATACTCTTGTGCTAAATACTTTAAAAAGTTCTCCCAAGTCGCAGTTGGCTATGGTATCGGATAGCTCGCAATAATATTGGTAATTCATGTTTATCTGACAATTCCACACGTCCATCACAGACCCAGCCTTAATCTATGATTGTAGAATGACTCTGAGCACGGGGTGAAACCTGGATAGTTAAGTGGTAGCGCATTGGCGCGCTAAACCAAAGGAACCGGGCTCGATTTCTGTGTCAAGGTGTAATTTTTTTAACCAATTTAAATTAATTGAGCTGTAGTCCCTTCCATAAGGTCAGCTCCATATTTAGTTAATCAGTTCCATATTTAGTTAATATTTATAAAACATTAAAATTAACTATCCAAACTAAGGAAAGCATATGAACATGAAATCTTGTTACATGAGTTATCTTTTCCATATTGAAAGAACACTGAGGGTCGGTTTCATAAACTTATTAAACTTCAGATGCGGTGCTATATTAACTATAAGATAACACACACCTAAACTAGATTGGAATAAGGGCAGCTACACATGTAAAACTATCCTATTCCATTCTGATCCCGGAAGGAGTAGTCCTTTATTTAATGCATCACCGCACTTGAAGCGTACTAAGTCTTATTATGAAACTGGCCCTAGCTCATTAACGTACAATAATGTCCAATAATTAATAATGTGCCCCC
>JBCFYV010011172.1:57438642-57452357 GCA_039000515.1 Timema cristinae | reverse complement strand
TTTGTATTATTTTCGTCAAATATCACTGTATTTGTATTAAGACTTTAGTAAAAAAAAAGTTTTGTAAAATTATCTCTTATTGAAAACTGGTTGAAACGTTATCTAACTTCTAGTTTAAAACTTATTTAGGACTTACGTTATGAAATTATATATTATAGTTTCTCGAGAAAAAAAATTCATATTAGGTTCATATATTCTACATATCATATAATATACACTATGCTCTTAAAAGACTTATAGAGTGTAAGCCTTGGTCATGGGTTTTAGCTATACATTTATTGCACTTTTTTTTTCATTTATACATTTTGTCATCCCAACAATATTTAAATCGCGTGTTCCCAGGTTTGTGTTGTTAGAAACGATATATAGTTTTTAAAGCTATTAGTGTTGGCTGTTAATTATACAAGAAAATTGTTTTCTATAGACAATCCTGGAAATAAAAATTTCAAATGTAAGTCAAAAGAAATTTAATATTTAATAAAAAATACAGCATACCACACAGTTTACCGCAACCCATTTGACGTATAACTTAAATGTACATAGATTGACTCAACATTGGATCTCTACATGCCTTGTGACCTCAAATAAACAACTCGGGCTAGTCTGATAAAACTATTTATAATCTGTATTGCTTTACAGCATCGATAGGATTATATCACAATAATAAGATAATCTGTGCATGAAAAAGTAGGTTAAGTAGGAAAAAGGGTCGGTCTATAGCAGTGGTTCTCAACCTACTTTTGTTCACACAACACTACTGTACTATTTTCTGTAAGTCATCGACACTGAACGGGAAAGTTGGAAACATGATGGGAGTATCAGGCATACGTATGCACTAGATTTCTCTCAGTTGAACAGGAAATGTATGTGTTTGTACAATACTCGACCTCGAATTCAACTTTATTCTAAGAAACTAATATATTCTCATTAATTACTCAACTCTTATATTGTGATCCATTAAACTTTCTGGAAAATATATATAGTTGAGCCTTCGGACCAATTTTTTCTTATTTATTCCTAAAAACCGAGGCTAGTACTGAATTGAATTATTATTTGTGCTTTTGTATCAATAATCTTTACTAACAATTTGTAGGGACAATGTTGGCAAGCCTCGCAAATTTTACAGCACACCATTTAAGAACCAATGGCCTCTATATGTTTACTAACCCACAAATATTAACGACCAGTTTTTTACGATGATTTGAATTCTTAGCTAATTTTAAAAATCCAAAATATAGTTTATACGATGCTAAACAAAATCAAAATAGAAGGCCACGCGCGAAAAGTGACAGTAACTTTTTCTCAATAGGAGCTATTTAAATGAATGGCAGAGATTTAAAAAAAAAGTTTTTGAAGGGAATGTGGGGTTGTTGAAGGGAGTGGAGGGGGTGGGGTATGGGTGAGGAAAGAGGAATAAGATGAAAATAGGAGGGAGGATGAAAAGAGGGAGGGGGCTATACAGTGATGGTAGGACTGTATTTCAAAAAAAAAAAAGTAAAAAAAGTTTTGTTTTTATATTGACATGATGGATGATTTGAAGCTTTGTTTTACAGGATTCTTTACAATATTTTTTTACGGGGAAGGGGGCTAGTTAGGGATATGACTCAATAAGAGTTAATCGCCAAAATGGTTATAAAACAACGATACACGCAACAGAGCAGAACATTCTATTGAGAGATTAACTTGAAATAAATAGTAGGGCGTCAGAATCATAACCGGAATATATATTTACCATAAGTATATTAACTAGGGCCACTCAATATTGTTTTATATAAATGTGTAAGTTTAACTAAAAAGTTTAATTTAATTACAGGCGCATTTTCACTTTTCACATACGGAGCTATTTAAAAAAAAAATCTTAATCAACTCTATAGAAATTCATAGCTATATGTAAGTTATCAAAGTGTTAGTATCATGGTTTTACTTGGTTTTCTGCTGAGAGTGATGTTGAGGTTTAAATTCAGGTAATTCGAGATAATATATTTTTCTTTAAAATCCCAATCTATCTCTCCGCCAATGCAGGTACATTTCCTCTAAATTCTAATGTAGTTATCTTTACCCCATCAGAGTACTAAAATATCTCTCATCCAATAACTGAATGAATGAATGAATTATTGTAATATTCTACAAATGAGTAAGAGCGATGGAATGTAATTGTCTTTTAACTGTGATATTTGAGTCAAAGGGAGTGAAAGACTATTTAGGAAAAACTACCTTCTTTACAACCGGAAGATATTAAAACCCTGACTCAATCATTACCAACAAAATTATGAGAAAGAATACAGAGACAACATATCCAAAGAGTTCGTTTAATGTTTTGTGGATATGTAATATTTTAGTTGAAATGCATATATTATAACTATCGATGAATAATTGCTGTAGAATAAAGTGACATAAACAATTTTCTTGACAAACCATCTTGTAATATAAAAATTAATCTATAAAAAAACTTCTATGTTAAATTTAGTTATCAGTATTACCTTTGTATCTCACTAAATATAAACTTGATCTATCTTTTGATTAAGTTTGATGTCACTTAAAGAATAAAATCTGCACCAACGAAATAATTTAGCATCTAATCTAATTTTGCAGGTCCAAATGAAGGAAAAAATACATATATATCCATTCATATTGCGACGGAGGTTTATTTTCTTTAAACCCCGGGTACGTAAATAGGAAAAACTTTCAATTAAAGGCAAAGATAGTGATGGAGATAGACAAAAATTCAAAACAATACAGGCAATATCCAGTTAGTGGAGTTTCAGACTAATTATGGATCCCTAAAATTGTTAACTCCGAAGCGAGTTATCTACAGTAGTATTCCCAATCAATAATTCTATGCCCGCAGAAAGTGCCAACATTAGTACAACACAGGTAGATCCCTGGTTATTCATAGTATGGGTAGCCTCCCTATTAGAAACACAAATGCCGCATTAGTCAATAAACAATTACCCTTACAAGAATACCCTACACAATAGGTTAACCAGTTAATTTGGGTATATAAAATAGCAGTCTTACTACAGGGGAAGACGTTAACCCATGCTAGTGAGGCTAGCTTAATCCATTTTAATCAAATTGCAAGTAGTTACAAGCTAAAGAGTGTTTATCCTGGAGATACATATTCCGGCTAGACTATAGATGAAAGTTACAATCCAGGGTTCTAGGCCTAAGCACAAAATGACCCGGCAAATAACCAATTGGTCTTAGCCGGACACGAGGTGATCAAACCCGAGATGGTTGACTATAAATCCCAGAAGGGGGAGACACGTCCTCTCAAAGAAACGGTATCAATATGTAACAATCGCGAGCCATGCCTGAAGGGCAAAAGACCCACAAGTTGAGTACCACAATATGGCAAACTACAATCAAGGCGTGAAGCGCCCCAAGTAAACTCTATGAGAACCGACCAACACCTAATAAATCACACAGCCAGGCCTGGAACAACCTAAACAGCACCTTTCATGCCTGAAGACACTGCAGACTACGACATGGTCGTGCAGGTCATAGAGTTGGCATATTTCTCGTGGAGTGGGACACACTATCACCTTAACTGCAAGTCTGAAGGATCCAGCAAGTATCATTGACATAAAACGTCACCAATTGCTAGCACTGCAAGACAAATAGTTTAACACTAAACTACATTTACATTTTAAAAAAATAAGAGTTATTAATGCGCTCTTGAACAAGTAAACTATTCCTAAGACCTAACCACAGCCATTAGAGCCATCTTCTCCCTATCAATACTTGATTATAACTCAGTGGCAGTCTTCTTCCGCTGATCAGACCAGTCCTTTCGTACCATCGTCCCTTCCTCCCTGGAGTCGTAAATATGTCTTGATCGAAGATACGTGTGACGTGTTGTATCCTAGGATAACAATGAAGTAATGTGTTTCTTGTCCTGCAAGCCACAGTGAGTTGTAGCGACAAGAGTCTGGTTAACCGTATTAGAGTAGTGGGGGGATGACGTCCCATGAAGTTCACTTTGGCACGTAAGCCATTACCAGCGAAAACTGCATGCGTCCCGCCACTCAGTAATTCAGTCAGATGAATTAAAAGCTCGGCCCGGTGAAGTGTGGCCTAGCTGGCAGAGAGAATAACAGGGCACGTCTAATGGAGCTCGTGTTCAGCGAAGTTGTTGTGGCGAGGTTATAATACACACATGTATAGATATGCGAATATTTTCAGCAATCCATGTACATTTTATTTCAAGACCGTTATTTGTGGCAGTTGATTTTGGTTTTACGGGACTTGGCTAATTAGCCCACTACAACATAATAAAAATGTATGTCTGTACATTCGATTTTCTGTTTGTCTATTGCAGTAAACTCATAAAGTACTCATCAGATTGAAGTAAGACTTCTTTTGTTGTACTCCTTAATTTTCAGAAAAAGCTATATCGTCACGTTATCCTATCAGTGTTGAAAAACGACTATTAGAGGGAATAAATTTGAGACTTAGATCTGTAACAATTCAATTATCTTAGCTTTAATGTATACCTTTCTTTGTAAGTCTCCTTGCAACGAGGTGTTTTGATAGATCTACAAACCAATTTTAAAAATCCTTAGAAACGAGTGTTTGGGATAGAAACTAACATTCTGCTTGAACAGAATGGTGCGTGGGAACGAGTGATTTTAATAACTGTGTGATGCAACTTTAAATAGTTTTAATTTGCTACAAACATAGCAATCTAAATGATAAAACTATGCCATTTATCACTTACTCTACATAAAAATCATTTATTAAAGATAACATACTTGAGATGGCCACCTTCCCTTATAATGCATTACTGCATTTGTGAAAGCAAGTTCGTCGTAACTCGCAACAACTACTCGATGGAGATCCCTTCAATCTCTTTATGAATCATAGTCTTCAGTTCATTAATGCTTTGAGGACGATTAGCAATCACTCTAATTTTAAAAGTCCCCACACACCAAAAGGTCTGGTGATCTCACAGCCAAATGATATCGCCATTCATGGTAATGAGGCATTTCCAAAAGTTTATATTTAAGCGATGATTGAGATTATTGCAGTATAAACTGTAGCTCCGTTCTGCTGAGACCATGTGGACTCAAATCATTGGATAGTTCTCTAGTTAATTGCTAAGAAACGTTTGAACATGTTGACGTACCATTATGAAGTTACAGTCAACCCGCATTCATTGTCATTATAAAAAAAAAGGCCTGATTATTTCTTTCGATTTCAATGTACAACACAATGACACTTTTTTAAGTGTGTAAAGGTCGCTGTTGTAATAGTCGAGGATTCTCCGCAGTCCAGTGCCGAAAGTTATGTTTGTTAACATAACCATTTAGATGAAATGGGGCTTCATCAGGCATTTAAAGACTTTCCAGGAAATTTACTTTTCCTAACATTTTGCTAAAAATTGTTCATCAAAACAACTCTCTTATTGAAATCACAGGTTTTTAATTCCTAGACTCTCTGAATCTTGTACGGATGTAACTTTAAATCTGAGAACAATATTCTGGCCAAAGTGCGGTGAGACAAACCTAACGATACTGCATGTCACTGTTCAGAATGCTGTGGATTGCACAGGAACGAAGCTCTGACTAATTTGACATTTTCTGGAGTTCGAACATTATTTCTTGGCTCTGGATGCTTCTTTCTCAATACTAAACCTATTGTTTCAAAGTCTGGAACCCATGTCTTTACAGCGTGAGATGACGGAACCGGATCATGACGCCAAAGTTGAAAGTGATGCTGAAATTATCGTGACGCACCTTCATAATAATTATTGTTTGTGTAAAATGCTTTTACCGCCAACGCTCGATGCACACCCGACCTCTGCTCCTTGGTAACTAAACGGCATTGACTGGGGATCATAATGATGTAATCACAGCCCTGAAAACTTAAACTATGGCCTTGAAATAAATGATTTAAAATCACCCCTTCCCGCGCGCCACCCTGTAAATAAAATAATTTTTTGTCTGTTTGCTTGTTGCTCGGTTATGACAAAAGCACTGTATTTAATGTGCGGAAATTGCCATGGCTGTCCAATTAATATATAGGCTATAATATTTTATATCACATTCCAATAAAATATAGTTTTTTAAAAATATTATTCAGTACTAAGCCACGTGATCAATCCTTTTATTCTTGTATTGATTTATTCTCTATCTTACTTACTTTATTACCAAATAAACTGCAAAATAAAAAGGTTATAGAATACATTTCATTCTTAAATCCATTAAGAAACTTTATTTTGCCTTGGTCGTTTTGTGTTCACATTAATAGACGATATTTTTAAATTTCTTTTCTTTTATGGTATCATCAAAGTAGTATAAGTAAATAATTATTATAAACCCATGAAATAAAATAATGCAAGACAATAAGAGAAGGCTCCCTATGAAATTAAATTGTAGAAGTCCATTTAAGTCAATTTGATCCACGATAGTTGATCATTTTACGAATAGATCAAAATGTATAATTGTTATTAATGTAATGGTTTTGCATACCATGTGGGATGAATTAGGCCTATCAATACTGTATTTTATCTTCTAAAATTTTAAATCAAACAAAATGTTTACATGTAGAAACCATTAAAGCCTGCTATGGTGTGGTGGCTTTCAAATCAAACGATCTCATCTTAAATTTAGTTAATCTTTGTATCGAAATAAATGCCCCTATACTCTAATGAAAACGATCAATCCCCTCTACCACAGTCGATTGAGTATGTGGTCGACTTCTCATCACTGCCTTCTAATGTATATCGATAGTAGTTGTCTTTCCTTTAACCTAGTAGGCCACGTCGCTGCCAGAGAGCGAGCTAAAGGTAAACCTCAAGGGATGTATGTTAGAAGCATGACATATTCGCTCGGAGGAAGAACAGTATAGTCACCCAATATTTGATGTAGCGATACACACCGTCTAATGCCCCTACACAAACTAGCCTAAGTCCAGAAGATGAAAATGAATTCACTAGAATATGTATAAAGAGAGGATGTAAGACCACTATATAGAAATGCATTTTAAACCTCAAATAGTACACTTTAGTCAATAATTTTAACTAGCACACACTAACCCTAGTAAAACTAAACCATTTTTTACCTAAAAAGTTAGCTAATTTTGCCCATTACATGATTAATAATTATATTAGAGATATTTGAATTTTAAGAATTTTCCTTAGAGAAAATATAATGACAGTAACGTTACCTACCACATTGTTTTATGTTTGCGAGATAAACCTGGGGCTATAATCAAAGTTAATCAGGAAGAGGCCTTCAAGCTTCCTCTATCCCAGGGGTGTCTAAATTATTCTTACCTTGAGGCAAAAACAAGCAAGTAACGAGTTATTTTAAGTCATAGTGTCTGTGTGTCTCCAGTTACTAATAATTCTTAACCTAAGTTAAGTTTAAAAAAAAAAAAGATATATATAAACAGTACTAGTGTCTTAATAAATTATCTCCAGAACAAACAGAAAAACAGTTTTCAGACATTAATATAATCTAGTAAATGAAAGAGAACATTTATAAATATATTAATTGTTATGTTTTGTTCTTGAAGAGCATAGAATTAAGATAATTTAGATTAGTAGATAGACTCGTATTAGTAGATAGACTCGGTATTAGTAGATATATTTTATATCAGATGATCTACCTTGTATATGTGTCAGTTATTTTCAACATACTTGGGCCAAATTTAATAATGGCAAATTTTTTATCCGTTAGGTAATATGTAAAGGCTGTTTAGTAATAATATTAAGAATTATCCAACTCATTAACTCAATTGTTATAAAATGCGTACCAATCTAAACGCCCAAAGTTTGACTCCTATTAGGAATAAATATCAATAAATATTAAATTATATTTGTTACCTTTTTTTTAAAGATAAGCCTATTGAATGAAATATGGATGTTAGTTTGTTCAAGTATCAGGAGAGGTTGAGTCTCTATAATCAACATAATATTAGCACTAGTACGTGACAACAAATTACAAATTTGGTATGCCAGCGTCATGATACATCAGTGTATATATTCCATACCTGTGCTAGAATGGTTATCAAATTTTACTAAAATATGAAGAAACCGGTCGGAATTAGAACTCAAATTTCTCGTCACCTACAAACCACATCATAGGGGTTTAACGTTTTATTCCCGAGTTCCCATCGATTAAAATTTAAAAAATTGATTGCTTTTGGACTACTGTAAAATATTTGGATTCGAGTCCGAGTGTGATAGAAGCTTATTTACCTTTATTAGGAGAAAAATCATTATAGATGTGAATTATTAAGGTGTGGGACCTACTATATAAGTGCTTCTCAAAATGTTTCTGACCTTATTTACTTTGTAAATTGGTTATATAAAACAATTATGCTATAAATATCCTTCTTGGTGAAATGTTAGGTGGTTCAGTGTTAAAGGTGATGTGTTTTTTAAGTTTAATTATATATTCAGAAACTTCTCAGAGTTTATTTTTAAGATCAATCGCTATTAAATAATAGATTTTGTTGTGTGATGTTTAGCGCTGTGTTTAACCGGTTCACGTCTAAAATTATATTATTATTTGTTGTCCTTTGTAGGTGGCCTGGTGGTCTAGGGGTAAGGTGTCAGACTTCTATGCTGGTGGCCGGGGTTCAATCCTCGGTCCCGGCAAAGATTTATCTGATTGCCAAACCCTTCCATCACCTCTGACAAGATATCTTGTGAATGTGGGAATGCCAGGTCGCCACCGTGGTTCGGATTCCACGTTAAACTGTAGGTCCTTCATTTCATCTCACAATCACCCTACCATTACACATTAGCGTAAGTGCGTATAACCCGAACGGTAGTAAGACGCGGTGCTAATAATAATAATGTTGTCCTTTGTACCATTTTTACTTTTCCACCATTGGGTTGCACTTAGTTTGGCTGCCAGTGTAGCAAAGCGAAAGAGGGGTTGTAGGTTGGAGTATAAGGGTGAAGGGAAGTCAGTAGACCCTAAGGTAGCCTCTACCACCCTCCACCCCTCCTTCTTTCTAGGTGACACATCGCTTCAGCCTGGAACAACTTATCCCAAACGTCCTTGCGATTTCTACCTTCCATTTGAGACTTGCCACAAAACCCCTCAGCAAATTTAGTTGCCTTTCAAGATGGAAAGTCCCTTGTTGTTTATTTTCCTGGAACAATTTAATATAAGAAAAGTGACTGCTAGGTGGAGTCCAATACCTCATCTGATCAAGTAACGCATCTACCTGATAAGCTAACGGTCCCACGTTCAGTTCCTAAAATGAAACAAACATATTATTGTTAAATTGAGATTTCCTCACCTAGATTCTCTTCAGAAAATGGAATTTAAATATAGTTAATAAAATTCTTCCGAAGGATCTTTGCTTAGTGTAAATGTGTGTGCTAATACTTTATTTGTTGACTATAGATAGTGTACGTTCGAGTTATAGTAGTGATCATTAGATTACAGTAGAAGGTGGATTAAAAATTATTCACCATTATTAAGAGGGTCGAGAGATAGATGCTTCATTGTGTGAAAATATATCTGCTCTCCAAAATGTGATCAAATAAAGCAAAATAATATATACCTTGCTTTTAAACGTCATTTGATAATATATTTATTTTGATGTTTTTAATGTTTAATTCATATATTTATTTGAGGTAAATATCTTGCACGTACTGGACCTAGTGATTATGCGAGAAAACAATTTATAAATTACCTTGGTTATTTTTATTTTAGTTCTAAAAAAGAACACAAAATTGTTAGGCTACTGACAAACACTTGTTTGTAAAAAAGATGTCTAACATTGACCTAATTTAATAGGCCTTAGTTCAGAAGTTAAACCATAAGGGAATCAAGAAAGATAGGCCTGTTACCTATTTGGGTTGAAGGGAAGATACAATAAAATACCGACCATATATAGTCGTTATTTTCTTATAATTGTACTCCAAACGATTTTTACACTTAACAAGACATAAATTAGAAATATTTTTATATAATTGACAATACTACTGTGCTTCCTATGTGTGGTTTATTTATATAGGAAGATTACTTTACATGACCAATAACAAGCTTGTCCAATAACAGAGGTCCTAATAACCATCACCAATGAATAAGTGGACAAAGGCGTAAGTCTAGTATTGTACAGTTCAACAGTGATCGGAACATCAATAAATGAACCTAGGCTGAAAGCAATGAGTTCTATTTTCCTTAACTATTTCCTGGCAGCTATTTAAACAAATGAGGGAACATTTATTCTAATTTTCACTGTCCTCATTCCCATCCCAAATACGGTTAGCCCGAATTGTCATGAATATGTGAAGCATGGGAAAATCCCTACATATCTAACTTTAGCGCATGGGGTTATGTTATTTGGGTAAGACAAACACATGCCCAAATAATATGTTTATTTAGACACTTTTCCTAAAATCAGACAGTCTCAAGACTTTGACTTGATTGCATCTTTACTATTTTGATTATGATAATTGTCATCATTATACAGCATCTAAATACAAACACACAAAACATAATAATAACAAATATATTATTTATATGGCCATTATAAGATGAGTCAGTCCATTAGATCAAAAAGAAATATTAACAGAGGCAAATAAATGTATTAAACTTTGTTTTAAATGTTAAAGGAACATTAAATATAGTAAATGAAAAACATTTAACAATATATAAATAGGGAATTTTTCCCTTATCCTTTCTTTAGCATAGACTAAGCGCTACTTACTCTGAAAATGTCAATATATATATTTTTTTTACGTATTTCGTCAAACGAACTGTCTACTGCCAAAAAAACATGTCATGTCTTTTTAAACATTGATACGAAGTGACATTTTGCTTCAAGAGTTATTTACTGGTTACGTTGTAAACGCTCCCTTTTAACAGTTTGGTGCATTTTAGTTTTTGACAGGCATGAAAATGAGGGGTGATTTTGTGAAAGTTAAGCAGCACACTATTTTTTTCAAAAAACGTTTTTGTTGTACTTAGTGGATAGCCCAGTCCCAAACATATTGATTTAAAAGGTAGAGTCAGGTTGATGACACTTTTTAGGGACAACTTATCAAAAATACTTTTTCGGAGAAATAGATCGATCATTTATATCCCTTCACTGGATTTTAAAATGTCTATATTCTCAAATACGTGAATTTGTGTTTAAGTCTAATGGATTGAAAGGTTTTATTAATATATTGACTAAGATATATCACTCTTTTAAAACGTTTTAAAATGTTTTAGTGAAAAATAATATTTATAATAAAACATGCATGGTTGCCTTTCTTCAAATACGAATGTTTTGTTGTGATTTAGTTTTGGTAGAACGTCCTAGTTCCCATTCTCACTATATCCATTCAAATCACACTAAACGGGTAGGATTCACTTTTGTTGATCACGTGGTCTAAGGCATCATTCTCGCAATAAATTTGATTGTCAGAAAATCAAGTTTCCAATCCCGGTCAGTTGTTTAGAAAGAACAACTTCATGGGTCACGAATGACGAAAATAAAATTATGTGTCTACGTAACCAACCACGTGTGCGTTAATTACTCTCATCATCGTGTCTTATTACCTATCAAGTTACTTTCTTATTTATGTTAATGGGGCATAGGTGAGCAAGATAGAGTAACAGTATAAATAAATTAGTTCCACCATTAATTTAAAATAAGTTGTTTACATATTTTGACTAAAAAGAAATCTAATACATTAAAAATACTTTGTTTTGAATCTCGGTGGGAACATAAGTTAGTACCTATGTGATATTAAATAAACTAGGGGACAGGTTGTTTAACAATATATTGTCACCCCTTCTCAGGAGGGGTTGCGGCTAAGGATGGGTGAAGTTACTGGGTTCTGATTGTGTGGGTTCTTAATTGACGTCTGGTTTGGATTTTTATGGGTTTTTTTTTACTACTATGTATCTTACAAAACGTGATGTTGATAAGATATATTAAAAGGTATGAAATGACTTAATGGAATTACTTAGGAGCTCGTGAAAGAACTAAACATTGAAAGGAATGCTTAAACAATAGCCTGAATGATATATAGGTGATCCTACAGGGTTTATGAACCCCGGGACCCTGGGATCGACGATAGCCCTCCAATACATGTATTGATGATCTGGCGTCTAACCCGCATAGCCTCAAAAACTGGCAAAGTGACCCTCTAGAATCGATGATGATTAGTCACCCTGTTAGCTGGGATATATTACTTTTATTCTGACTTTGGCCTGATTTACCATGAGGAATGCTAACACACTGTTTATGTTGTCAGCGCCTATGTTCTAATTATTTACAAGCTAATTACAACACCTTGAAATACTCGTTTTGTCATTCACAATCCAGAGTACAACAATATTAAACAAACACGCCTCAATTTAGGCAGTATTGATTACAATATTAAAAATAAATCTTCTCAGAGGACTTAGAATAGAAAATTATATAATTTGATCTGTCTGGAGTCCAAAATTTAATCACGTCTTTGTTTTTAATTTAGGGGGTGAATGATTAAAAGTATTAGTATTTTAATATAATTCATAATATACTTTTTTTAATATATTAATATAACGATACCATACATTTGAATAGACACCATACTTTGACTAAGCTTACGTCTCTTTAAAAATTTAGTTCTACTTATGAAGGAAATGGGACTGTATTTAAGCCAATTTAATTAATCTAGTAGATATAAAATCCACTTAATAGTGTTTCCTCAAATAATACAGTATTTTGGTCTTGTAAAAATAAAACTACTGGTTTTTGTGAACTGGTAGGGGAAGCAAAAAATGAATTTAAAAAATCAGAAGCTGTATTAACAGAGGAAGCATGTAAATTGAGATTAGTAATTAATCAAGAAAAAAATACATGGTTATAAAGAGAAAACAAAGAGAAAATGTAGCCTCAGCAGTTGGATAAATGAGGTTTGAGAAAGTTAGATTATTTAATTACCTTGGAACTACAGTAAATGAAAACAACACCATGGAAGAGGATATATTGGCTCAGATACAAGTTGAAAATATAGGTTTATATGCCTTAAATGAAATTTTCAGTACAAGGATTGTGTCTAAAAGAACAAAAATATATTATAAAAAACAATATTAGGACCAGTGCTACTCTATTGGTTTGAACTATTGATGTTAAGCAAGAAGATGAAGAAGAATCTTTTAGAGTTTGAAAATAAAGTATCGAGGAAAAGAGAATGGGAAAATCAGAATTAGGAAAAGTGTTAGGCTACATGCTTATTTAAGGAATCAGAACTTATATCAATAATGAGAATCAAAAGTCTTGAGTGGTTAGAGTATGTATTGAGAAGGGAGAAGGCAATTAAAAACAAGGAGTACATAGGAAAACCAGAGGAAGAATAGAACTGGGGATACCCAAGCTAAGATAGGGTGAAGGGGTAAGGAGGGAACTTAAAGAGTACTGGTTGTAGGTAAGACTAGTGGTGTCGATAGGACAACGTGTAAGAGTCTAAAAACCAATGCTATGAACTGACTGCGGTTCAAATGGCCAGCTAGGTAGAGGTAAAATTTCAACTTATGAAATAAAAATGTAAGAGATACACGTCAAATGAATATATCTCTCAATATTCCGACACACCCCAGTTTTTATAGGAAGGGAATTTTCTGCCAGAAATAATACAATTTTACTATACTATTATATTATTAGTATTGTAAAATAGGTGTTTAAATTAGCAATAATAAGTGACAGCTAAAGATCAAATGAGTTAACATATATATATATATATATATATAAGTATAACTAGTAGCTTT